>SKCR01029297.1:0-165105 GCA_019454045.1 Zanthoxylum bungeanum
ATACGCGTAATGATAATACTATTAATAAGGTATGAAATGAAAATGTTGTTATTTTATTAATAAATAATAAAATGTACAATTCGGATTGACACTCCAAACACCAACTTCATCACTGGTAGTATATAAACCCACCAGAAATTAGGTATTATATTTATCTCTTCATTCCTCATTTTTCTAAACCTCGACGCCGACTTCCACTATTCTTCTCTAACTCTCCCTTTTTCTAGTTTCTAAACCTAAGCACTGACTCTCTAATTTCTTCTGAGTTCTGACTATCCCATTTCTAAACCTAGGCGCCGACTTCCTCTATTCTTCTGAGTATTGAGTTCTGACTCTCCCCTTTTAAAACCTAGGCGTGAGGCGTGAGCGTTGACGAGATTGAAGCCAGGCCAAGCTGCCAACTGCAAGGTATGAGCGAAGTTTCTTATAATTATTTATTAATGTATTATTGTTGTTGAATTTTTTTGAATCAATTTGCAAGCCTGCCAACTGTAGTAGATATGCATATTCACTGATCTTCAATTTTTATTTTTTATTTTTTATTTTTAATGTGAAAGAGACGGTTTATGATTAAAAATTGGAATTAACCAAATCTGTTCTGATGTTTTGTTATTCTTTTTTGATAAGATTTACGAAATTGTTGAGTGATATGCAGAATAATGTTCGCTCGGCTGGCATGGTTTTATGACATTTGGATAGAAAACAGAATTGGAAAAAACCAAATGTGATCTGATATTTTGTTATTCTCTTTTGATAAGATATACGTAACTGTTAAGTGACATGAAGAATAATGTTGGCTTCGTTGGCGATGGTTCTTTGGTGTTTGGATAGAAATCAAAAAAATTTCTTATTTTCTCTTCCTTTAAGTTTGTTGGTGAATCATCTCTAATGAAATCCAAAAAAAGAATCTTAATTATATTTTCATTTTTCTTGGATATTAGTTATAGATTCTCAATATGATCTTCTAGGTTGTAGCAAGCTTGTGGGCTGCTGCAGTGATAGGGAGTTGGTGTAACTTTTTGACTGTTATCTATATTGATAAGTGATCATTCTTATTTTTATCCATCAGTCCACAATGATGTATGTTAATTATATTTTTGTGCTCTATTTCTAGGGTGAATGGAAGAATCAGAAGACCAAGTGAGTAAGGAGGTTGAAATTTATTTAAGCGAGGAATAGAATAATGAAGCCACAAATTTTATGGATACTTCTGTTGTTCCTACTAAAATTAAGTCTTCCTCAACTGATATTGACATTAGTTTCCAGTTACTGTTTTTTGTTTACTAGTGGAAATAATGATATTTCTTAGGTTTTGATAATTTTTGTATGGTTTGATGATGTTGGAATTGAAATATAAATGTGGAATTGGTCATACTTGTCCTCGTCCCAATTGTTTCCTTCCTGTCATTGTGGATGGAGTGTTCTAGTGTAGAGGATTTGTCTGATTGCTCGAGCTATTTTTCTTATTAGCTATAACGCCACATGAGGAATTCTGCTATTTAGATATTCTTGTTACGTTTATGTTTGGAGTTTATTGAAGTTGCTTGCAGCTCAAACTGAGATTATCTTGCAACTTACTATTGATGATATTGCTATCAATTATGAAACTGTGTATGGTCATCAACTGCAAATCTATTTTATCAGAATATGAATAATTACCCTCATTCGATATGTTTCGTAGAGCTCTAAGCATAAGTGAGAAGTTGTGATGAAGTTAATTTTTAGTGGCAAGTTGTTTGTATATGGTTTTTTTTCTTAGAATTGCATGATTGTATGAACAGAAATGGGTTAAGATTTTGGTCCTGGAACCAACATGAAACGTTTCCGGACAATCCTATATGTTGACACGTTAAATTGAAAATATGAGGCCCTGAATTTTTATGTTTTCATTTATAAACATGAGACGTATATATATGTAGTATATAGAAATTTTTTGAATTTATTTACTCCAAATCTATATTTTTTGAATTTAAACAAGTAGCTAATAATTTTCACAAGTTACAAGCCGCCAACCCGTACCTCTCAAACCACTAAACCGCCAACTAGAACCGCCGCGTTTATTCTTATCAAATTTATGATTTTAGTTTCTAATTTCTCAAATCGCCAATGCGCGCGGTTTGATCAAAAAATTTAAAAAAAAACTGACCCGAACCGCATTGCGAACACCCCTAGCTATGATTCATAAGTTGTTTGTTGGAATCTTTTTCGAGCCACTGGTAGTGTGGAGATGGGACACATCATTCAGTTGGAATGACTGCTTTAGCTCCAAATGCTAGTGAGAATGAGATTTCTCCAATCGACGAACGGACAGTTGTTCTGTATGACCACAAGACTCCTGAGAGCTCGTTTTCCCATGCCCCTTTTTCTTTCTCCAATCTTTTCTTCAGTGTGTTCATAATGGTCTTGTTGGAATACTAGGCTGACATTGGCTTGTGGGAAGCGTAGGGTTGAGAAGTTAAATTTGATACCTCAATTCTTGCAGAAGTCTTGGAAACGGTGGCTGATAAATTGAGAATCATTATCAGTTATAATCTCTTTTGGCAACCCGAACCGACATCTGATGTTCTTCCAAACGAAGGTTTGCACTTTTCTGGCTCGTATCTTGGCGAAAGCTTCTTCTTTATCCATTTTGAGTAGTAGTCAGTGAGTGCAAGCATGTAAACTCGTTGACCCGGGGCGGTTGGGAGTTTGCCTACGATATCCATCCCCCATTTCATGAATGGCCAAGGAAAAAGAATGGGATTGAGTCTTTCTGGTGGTAGGTGCGAGACTGAAGCGAACCTTTGACATTTCTCACATCTGCAAATGAAGTTTGCTGTATCAGCTCGCATGGTGGGCCAATAGTATCCTGCTATGCGTGCTCAACACGCCATGCTTCTTCCTCTAGAGTGATTCCCACATTCTCTTTCATGTAATTCTGTCAACACATACTGTGCTTCCTCGGGAGTAAGGCACTTGAGGTAGGGTCCAGAGAAAGACCTCTTCAAAAGTTAACCATCGTAGAAAATGAATATTGCAACTTTTCATTGAGTTTTGCAAGCCTTGACTTTGTCTTATGGGAGTGAGCCCTCTTGCAAGTATTTCACCAATGGTGTCATCCATGAGTCCACTTGAGTGATTGAGACGACATCTTTGGTTTCTCTCTTCCAGATGGCTGGCCATTGCAAGTACATCACTGGAATATATTGGGGTTTTTCCCCTTGTATTGTCGAATAGAGGGTGGCCAGAACATCCATATGAGTGTTTTCAATCATAGGAATTTGTGATTTTGTGAGTTCCTCAAATGTCGCCTGAAGCTCTTTCACCTTCTTTAAGTATGAGGCCATTTGTGAGTCTCGTGCTTGATATGATCCTTGGAGTTGGTTGACAATAAGCTTGGAGTCTGACTTGACTTATATCTTTTTGGCTCCCAAATCCTTGGCCAATGTCAATCCAGCTACCATAGCTTCATACTTGGCTTCATTATTGGTGACTTTGAAACCACATTTGATTGCATGTTGCATTGTGTCGCCTTCAGGGTGATGATTACAAGTCCCAACCCGCATCCTCGCTTGTTGCTAGACTTGTCCACTGCGAATTTCCAGGTGGTTGTCAGCTGGACACATTGGACTTCTAATTCAGCATGGACTTATAGGCTAGGGCTGAAACCAGCCACGAAGTCTGCTAATGCTTGAGATTTGATCACAGTCTGTGGCTCGTAAGTAATGTCATGCTCTCTAAGCTCTACTGTCCATTTCACCAGTCTCCCAGAGAGTTCGGGTTTATGGAGTATGCTCCTTAGGGGGTAGGAAGTGTAGATAGTGATTGGGTGCCTTTGAAAATATGGGCGCACATTCTAGGCCGCTGTTATTGGAGCTAGTACCAACTTCTCCATGTGGGTGTAACGAGTCTCTGCATCGAGTAGAGCTTTACTCACATAGTAGATTGGGAATTGTGTCTCTTCTTCCTCTTTGATCAAGACCACGCTGACAGCTTGCTCTGAAACCCTCAAATAGAGGAAAAGCCTTTCATTGTCGACCGGCTTTGAAAGGAGTGGTGGAATGGTTGAGTACCTCTTGAGTTCCTTCAAAGTTTCCTCACAGGCTGGAGTCCATTCGAAGTTCTTCGCTTTCTTGAGGGCAAAGAAAAACAAAAAACTTTTCTCTGTAGATTTGAAGATGATCCTATTCAGAGCTGCAATCCTTCATGCAAGTCGCATGACATCTTTCGGGCTGGTGGGAGATGGTATATTAAGGGTGGACTTAATCTGATTAGAGTTGGCTTCAATCCCTCATCGAGTGACCATGTAGCCAAGGAATTTGTCCGAAGTGACACCGAATGCGCATTTCGTGCCATATTTCCTCATTATGTCGAATGTCTGCCTCAAGTGCTCCAGATGTTGCTCGGCCTTCAATGACTTTACCAACATATCGTCTATGTAGACCTTTATGGTCTTTCCAATGTGTTGGGAGAACATCTTGTTGACGAGACGTTGGTAAGTGGCTCCAACATTCTTTATTCCGAATGGCATCACCTTGTAGCAATATATACCTCTGTTGGTGATGAAAGCTGTCTTCTTTTGGTCACTTGGGTGCATGAGGATTTTATTGTAGCTTGAGTAGGCATCCATGAAGCTCAGCAATTTATGTCATGCTGTAGCATCGACCAATGAATCAATATGAGGCAGAGAGAATGAATATTTTGGACATGCCTTGTTTAAATCCGTGAAGTCGATGCAGAATCACCATTTCTCATTCTTTCGAACCACGACGATGTTTGCAAGACACTCTGGGTATTGGACTTCTTTAATGGCTCCATTTTATAGTAGTTTCTAAACCTCCTCGTCGATGATTCGGTTCCTCTCTGGAGCGAACATTCTCATCTTCTGTCTGACAGGGGTAGTATAGGTCCACATGGAGTACGTGGGTTATCATCTCAGGATCTATACCCATCATATCTTCATGAGACCAGGCAAAACAGTCGTGTCACTCCTTAAGAAAGTCAATTAGATCAGTGCGTTGCTTGGGTTCAAGGTAAGCCCCAATTTGGGCTTTGTGATCTATATATTGAAGATGAATCTGGACCTCGTCGAGTTCCTCAATGATTGGCTGATCTTGCTCGGCCTCTCGAGATCATTTCTGTAATTGCTATGCTGACTGAGACTTGGCTTTCAGAAACGTTTGATAGCAACTCATTGAGGCAAGTTAGTCCTCTTTGATCTTTTGGATGCCCCACTTGGCGGGGAACTTCAACACTTGATGGTAGGTGGAAGAGACTGCCCTTATGTCGTGAATCCAATGTCAGCCAACAATCAAGTTGTAAGCTGATAGATAATCCAAGACCAAGAATGTGGTGATTTTGTTGACTCATTCGGCGTATACTTGGAGAGATATTTCTCCCAATGTGAACTTTTTTTCGCCATTGAATCCTATCAACGCAGTCGACTGTCGATTGATTTATTTAATTCTGCTCCCATGTCTGTAAGAGCGGTGGTGAAGATGATGTTGGCTGAGGATCCTGTATCAACCAGCACCCGTTTGATCATAAAGTTTGCAACTTGTAAGCAGATTACCAGAGCGTCATGGTGGGGATTCATCCGAGTGGAGCTATCATCGTCTGTAAATTCGATTGTCAAGTCGGTGAACATTCCTTCAGTCGAAATTGTAGAGTGGGATGTCCCTACAACAGCTGCTCTTGATTGTCATTTGGTGGCTGAGTAAGAAACATCGCTGACTTCAGATCCTCCTGGAATGAAATTCACCATATTGTTGATTGGTGGTGGTGGTGGATGGTTATCTCCTTGCTTGTTTCTTTCGTCACTTCGACCCATCATAGCCTTGCCATTCTCCATGAACAAGTCCTTCATATACCCTTTATTTAATAGCTCTGGAACTTCTAACCTTATGACCACACAGTCAGTCGTTGCATGGCTGTAGTCTCGGTGAAACTCACACCATCTTCTTGTGTCTTTCATGATAGATTCGTCTCTGGAACGTAGGGGTCACTTCACCTCGTTTCCCATCTTCTTGAGGTCTGAGACCAGTTCTCCTCGAGAAATGGTGAAATTATAGTCTGGAAGTCTTGGCATGTTTGGTGAAGTCTTGTCTTGGACCTTGTAAGGGAAGGGTCAGCGATCAAAATCTTAGTTAAGAGGGCGATGGTCTCTCCTTTGATGAACCCTTATGTCTACTGGATGCGAAGCTTTGCCAATAAATTCTTTGGTGTCACTTGGGAGGATTCAATACTCTTTCATTGTGTAGACTTTAGGAATCTTCTCTCTTATTGTTCCTCTTATTTTCCTCCCATCTGATCTCGATTTAGGCTTGGGCCATGACCTGATCCATAGTGTAGCATCAAAATTTTGTTAGCTTCTTATAAAGCCCAATATCTGCTAGCAGCCCATTCCTGAAGGCTTCTACAGCAGTTGGCTGATGAAGATCCAGAATGAATATTCTCTCTTTGTTGAAATGAGTTACATAGCCTCGTAAAGATTCTCCCTTATGTTGCTGAATTGTATTGAGGTCGTCTGTGGTTTTCTCGAGTTTACAAGAGCTGGCAAAATGCTCCACAAACATATCAGCTAGTTCTTGATACGACCCAATTGTCTGGTAAGGAAGATTGATGAACCAAGTGAGGGCGGGGTCTGCCAATGTCTCTCCAAACCCTTTGCATATTCCAGCTTCCCATTGGTACGGAGCCAAACCCGTAAACATCATCTTGTATTTGTAATGAATCACATGGTCGTCTGGGTCCATAGATCCATCATACAACTTCATATCTGAAGTGTTGAAATTTCATGGGAGTTCAATGGAAGTAATGGTCTCCAAGAAATGAGTATCTGAAATTATACCGGCTCAGCCTTTTCTCACTAGTAGCCTGACACCGGGTAGATTGGACAGAATTGCCTCTTTGAACTCTTATATTTCCTTGCACATGGTGGAGGTGAATTTCTGTGCTTAGTCGACTGGAGAGATGTGGTGACTTCTTTGGTGGCTTCGGGGGTGGTGGTTTGGTGGCAGATTATCATTTGCCACATCGTTGAATGCTCCTAAGAGGTTGGTTTGAAAATTATAGGATTGTTGGGATGGTCCGGAATTTCTCATTGTTGGGAGATTGAGGAAATTTGTTCTAACTGCTTCTGAAGGCTTGTGTTGGAGCTTCACATGGCTAAGTTTTCCTCCTCCAAAGCCCGTAACGGTTCTTGGAGAATGGCCAACTATGTGGCCACAGGTTTTGGTGTCTGCTCGCTACCAGAAGCCATGAGTAGTTGTGTTGAAAGGTTTGTAGACTGGGAGATCTTCGCTTGCTATAAATCGCTAAAGCCCCACGATGGGCGCTAAATTATAGACACTAGATTTCCCCTTAGATCCACAATCGAGAATTTGTATGATGGGCCACTAACGATCCTACAAAACAAAGGTAAAGTGAGCTGAAAGTTTCTATCCACCGGTGTGGTGGTTTCCGTACGCACTCTAACGCTCAAGTCAGTGGTGAAGACGAGCAAAAATTAATGGAAGAACAAGCTTTTAAGTTACCTTTACCTATGTGCACTCCCATGAGGACGGTGGGCCGGTGTTTGGAGGGTAGAATGCTTTGAAAGCTCAAGTAAGAATGCTTAAGCTTGAATGAATATAACTCTGAGTTTCACATCTTTTTATAGACTAAGGAATAGTCTATTAGTTGAAATATGAGTCGTATTTATGATGGTGGGCCCCACTAATACGTTAAATAATTGACTTTTGATGCTGAATCAACTAATTATGCGGAGAATTATAAAGATACGTTTTTCGGTGGGGGATTTGTTTAGAGAACCAATGGGCTGCCTAGGCCCGAAATAATAAGAATTTAGGTTTTTTACTTTGGGCCAGATACTGTTAGAAGAAATTTGGGCTCTATCTGACATAGGGTCTGAAGTGAAAAGATAATTATACATTTGGCCCAAATTTGGCCCGTATATATATGATAATGGGAAAATATCTTGAAGTAAAGAGTTTCAAATTAAGTGATGAAATACTCAATATATATAGTTATAGAAAGATTTATTATCTGATTAAAGTGTATTTAGTCATGAAATAATTGGTCAATAAAACATAATTTTCTTATAGTGCGTGCATCAATAATTTATTTTTTCAATAAATTCTAATTCACTTGGTCAAAACATCCTCACTTCATATAGTGGATTTTGAGTTTGATTCCTTATAATGTCTGGATGAATAAAGATTCTATAATTATTACCTTCGGACATGGTTCTTCATATAATAGGTCTTGGGTTCGATTTTTTACTGTGACATGAGTAAATAAAAAATTCATAAAATTATTAGCCTTCAGACATGATTCTGTCACCTTATAAGCCTTGTTCTCATTCTCTTTAAGGTTTAGTCAATGACGATCCACCAAGAAAAATATAAATTTTATATAAGAGATATGATATTCAGATTATTATAATATAATATATAAGAAATATACTTAAAACTTCCCTTAATAACTTATTAAAAAAAGAAGAGGAAGAGGAAGAAGTATAGCATATATGCCATCGAAATAAATAATGATAGGTGTGGACTGTACAGTGTCCAACAAGAATATGAGACCCTAAAGAAACTTTTCCACCTAAAAATAAGCCAAACTCAAACTGGGGCCAGTCTCAAATATAATAATTTCCCACGATCGAACATAAGTGGAAAATTTTAGGCTTGCATATTTTATTGCCACCCACCTATCATCATTGATAGATGTTAAGCAACACGTACGTCACTACCAGCACATCAATAAATAAATCACAAATCCTCCTTTAAATTCCCACACTCTCCACCCATTGCAAAGGAAATCCAATAGCTAGATACCACCATTTTGTGATAATAATGGCTAAAGAAAGCACAGAGAGCTCTGTTGCAACTTCACCTTCAACACCACCAAATAATTGGTGGGATCTTCATAATCATCACCATCATCATCATGCTAATTCCCTTTCTTCTTGGACTAATAATTCCAGCTGCAGCCCTTGGCACCAACAAAACCCTAATTCCAATAACTCTTCTTGTGAAGAGGAAGTTTCCATCTCCACTTCATTTACTTATGCCTCCAATCAGTCCGGGCTTACTGCTGAGTCCTCTCACCGTCTTTTCGATCCCCAGGCCGCCGGCGCCGCTGCTTCTTCCAATGAGTTGATGGGAGAACATGCTCCTGATAGTCATCAGCTCTGGAGCCACGTCTTCTTGTAAGTTTAACCTAATAATGTTCTATGAAAAATAAGTTTCACCATAATATTAATTTCTTCGGTGGGATGTATATACATATGCTTTATTTATCTTGAGTGGAAAGAAGAATAATTATCACTTTAGACTAAATTTAAAAAAAATTATATGCAAAGTGAAGAGCTAGGTGTCTGCAAAGTGAAAGAGCTAGGTTTAGTGGTTATTATCATAATTTTTTTTTTTTTTATACTATGGAATATAATTGTGACTTACCAAACTTCTCTCAAATCCTTATTATATGAGCGGAATTTAAATTCTAAATTTATCAATTCAACTAAATTAGGTAGTACATTCAAACAAACAAAAAAAGAAGAAAAAGAAAAAGCTAGTATGCACAGGCATCCTTTTATAAGAAATTGGATCTTTAAATTGTATTAAGTTTTTCATAATTTTCTTATAAATCATTTGATAGGGTGTGTTTCATTTTAGTTCTATTAGTTCTTAAGGATCTTGAGCCACATGTATATTCATCATGTATGGTTATGATGTTTTTTTTTTTTTTTATTATCTTTATTTTTTTCAAATACCGATTGCATCTATATATGAGATTTGAATTCAGTGTTAATCTAAGTTTTAAATTCAATTTATATATATATATATAAATTATGATTAATAGTTATCGGATGTGTAATAATTCATATATGACCGAATATTAATCATGTATTGTTATCAAAGTAAACTAAGATCGGCAGAAGATTTTGGTTCGTAGAACATGGCCTTAACAACTAATATATATTATTCCTTGTGTAGAAGTGACGGAAGCAATGGAGAGTTACACAACATGACTAATCAAGATGTTGGAGACAACTTATTCAACCCACTATCATCCAAGACCATATTCGATCCTGCCTACGATTACTTGAAGAAAATGGACACCAATTGGGAATTCACAAACCCTCCAATATCATCAAATTACAACAATTTTGAAAAGCATTTTAATGGAATCGCCACTTGTGATCAAAGCTGCTTATCCGAATCCGAAAGGCTAAACAAATTATCAAACTTGGTCAGCCACTGGTCTATTGCTCCCCCAGCTGACCCAGAAATCACTATCAGTCGCCACTTCAATAATATTAATCCTCAGACGTGTGACATATCTTTGAGCTCTTCAATGGCGGATCATCAGTATAATTCCAATTCAAATGGGACAAATAATGTTAGAAATTCTGGGCTTTTCTCATATTATGGTCAGGATTTGAAGATGGAAAATGATGAACAGCATGACTTTGATGGACCAGCAATGGCATCAATATTTCGGAAGCCGTTAATTAACAGTAACGGTATCGGATATAATGTTGGTTTCAATAGTAATACTTGTTCAATGGTGGAAGCTGACAACAAATACTACTATGGAATGCCGTCTCATACTCAATTCTCAAGTGCTAGAAATTTTGCCGACGCAATAACTCTTAGTAGTCGATTGACAAAGCCATTAATTGACATACATGTTCCTAAGCCCTATATTAAGTCGTTGAATCAATCCGAGAGCAAGAAGCAAGGGCTCAAAAATTCTTCCCTGGTAAGTTATTATTATTATTTGATTATCCTCTAATCTCTTTCTTGTGGCCCAAGTCAGGGCCAACGGGCCAACTCCCGGTGTCCTCAGGCCCTAGGTTATTTTTATTTTTTGAAGCCATTGGATATAATATGATATTATAATATAAAAAATAGACTCTTAATCGTTTTGATCGATGGAATATAATGGAATAAAGTGGAATGTAATTTAAAATTTGATTTTTTTGATTGATGAAATGGGATGGAAGGGAGTGGAATGAGATGAAACGAAATGTAACAAAAATGGATATTAAACTATTGAAAATGTGCCGCTCAAAATGGAGGGTTGAAAATGAAACGTAACTTTAAAAAAAAAAAATAGTGTTACTTGTGAAGTCTTATTTGTCCCTTGAAAAATAACATTAATATATTTATCATTTTTACTTTTAGAAACTAAAAGGGCATAATTATCTTTAAAACATATTTAGTTATATTTCATTCCATTACTATTTATTTACCAAATAATGTTTTGGAACATTATATTATAAATCTCTCATTTTTCTCAAACAAAGTTATGATATGTTATTCTTCATTTCATTCTATTTCATTCCATCGGGTTACATTTTATTATAAATCATCATATTAACAAAAACAAATCAAGGGTTATAAGCACGCCGTCTAGCCCATCTATATATAGTAAGGATCGTCGGCAGTTGCCCAAGTTCAGTCTTCTCTTTTATGTAAATTTTTATATGTAGATCATGAATGTTATGATTTATATATAATATTATTGTTGGACTTAGGTTTTTGAGATAACCAGTTTTATTAATATGATTTCTCATTTTTTTCTGGGCTCACTTTATAGTCATTCGAAGAGTTCAGTAAAGATTTATCTTTTGAGCCCCAACTTAGGTATGAAAAAAACCGAGTCTATATCCGAGTTTACACTTCCCGAATCCAGACCCAAATTAAGCTCGAGTTTATTTTTAGAAAATAATATTTTATCCGAACGATCAATTGGAATGAATGCCTAAACAGACAAAGTCCAAAACACACCGTGGTACATCCATTTGGATGAGCACTACTCGGACTGCTCTTTATTTGTTTATACCTTACCGTTCAAGTTAAAACTTTGAGGGTAAAATAATTTCACTAACACGTACAAAATTTGATTTAAAAAAATATATATATTAAGATGCAGACAAGAATGAATGGAAAAGAAAGGGGAGGTTCAAATGAAGGAAAGAAGAAAAGGCATGACGATACTTCAGAGGCAGTTGCAAAGAAACCCAAGACTGAAAGTTCTACAGCTTCTTCTACAAAGGTACAATAATTACTACTGTACAAGCATAATTAAATTAAATAATAATAACATTTAAAAAAAAAAACATCCATTTTTGTTACTTTGGAAAGAAGTTTCCATTATTGATATAATATATATATTATTGCAGGCACCAAAAGTCAAGCTTGCGGACAAAATCACTGCCCTTCAGCAAATTGTGTCGCCCTTTGGAAAGGTTTATATATACACACACACACACAAAGACATTTGTCTTTTGGTATATTTTTTTCATTTAATCATTTCTTAATTAACTTCTGTTTTATCATTTTTTGTTAAATTAATAAAAAATTTCAGACTGACACGGCATCTGTGCTATATGAAGCTATTGGATACATTAAATTTCTACAAGAGCAAGTGGAGGTGATTTATATTAGCATTCAAATAAACTATTAATGGATATATATATATATATATATATATATATATAACAAGTAAAAACGTATCAGTGTCGAATATCATTGGATTGTAACACTACGCTTTTTACCTTTTTGCAGCTGTTGAGCAATCCTTACATGAAGACTAATGCCCATAAGGTAAGGAAAGTTAATGAGGAAAATGCATAAAAAAATCTATCATTGGTTTTTCATTAAGAAGTTATTTTCAAGAATTCGAAAACTATGACTATCGCATTAAGCACGATCTTGATAACACGGGTTTGAAAAGTTTGGACAAATTTTCCTGAACAAAGCAGTATTTTTGTACATTGATATTAAATATTGTTGATAATTTCAGGATCCATGGGGATGCCTGGAGAGAAAAGATCAAAAGGGAAATGTAAAGGTTGATCTTAGCAGCAGAGGGCTTTGTTTAGTTCCTATTTCGTGTACTCCGAAAGTGTATCATGAGAACACTGGATCAGACTACTGGACACCCGCATACAGAGGATGTTTGTATAGATAATTAAGAAACGCTTTTATCTTTTTATAAACAATGTGTATGTATATATATATATATATATATAGCCAGCATAAGATGCCAAATTTCACTTGCATGCACATTAATGCCTGTATATAGCATATGTACGTATGTAAGTTGAGTGCTTTCCAATAATAGCAATAAGATATATATACGTGGACGTCATTTTCTAGTGCGACGTACTTAATATAATGTGGACGTCATACTTTTTGTTTTGATATCTGGAGTGTTCGGACTAACTTACGCGCACCTCAATTAATCTTCGAGACATGTGTTCTGTGTCTTCAGAAGTTTCCCAACACCGATCAGAATAAGTCACTGGCTTTTTAGCCTAAGGGGCATGGCTCCAATGAAATGAAGCTAGTATGATTCGAATCTTAAACTTGAGATGGAACAAATCACTCAAGTACAAACATTTACCATTGAGGTAACCCTTTAGGGTTAGACGTCGATATTTATTACATATATGTTAAAACTAATATATACACTCTCAAATTTATTTGCTCTTATTTCACTTAAATGAGCACCTTGATTGTTTTCTAACAAATTTGGTAACTTAGCAACACCATATTGCATTTGACTTAATTAGTGATGATGGCCGGCATGCAATATTGTGGAGATGAAAGTAATCGACATTATTCTTCATCATTCATATAAATGTTTGAACATGATTTTTGGCTTGCTAAGATAAAAATCAACTATAACTTTCTTTCAACATTTCTCTTGGTCTCCCAAAAGCCAATTTAATGATTCATACCAAGTCAATGGATATAGTGAGCTTACCCTTGAAGATAACTAAAGAACTTGAACAACAAAAGAGCAACTTGAAAGAAAATTAAGTTGACACCCATTTGTTTTATTTGCTTTAAAACATAGGGGATGGATAATTAGTTTTAATTGATTTTTTACCCTCATTCATCCTTGATTCGAACTTAAGTGGTCAATTAAAAAAAATTAATTGAAAACCACTAAGTTTCATGAGGACATAACATAGAGATGCAAGGGATCGAATCAAAAAAAATTAAGAAATTAATTTTCTAAACCTGGGTTGAACATAATGCGATTAGAACCATATTTGTCCAATTTATTTAATATTACTTTTAAACAATACTAATAGAAACATTATATATGTATAGTTTTTTTATTTAATTTGTTATATTGCACCTCTCAATCTAAATTAAACATATTTCCTTTGATTTGAATCTGTAATCTCTTCCTTTTATGAAAACAGTTAAACCAACTTATTATCCCTGTAGGAAAAAAAATTTGAAATTAAGGCCAAAATTAGTGAAATTATTTTAATAAAGATGTTCTTACTTTTCAAGTTGTACAATACGTTGCCCTTTGATTTTGAGTTATATGTCCAACAAAGATCCGTTTTCTTACTTGCTTTGTCAAGCTCCAGCCTCTTTTGTTTTGGAATCAATAATTTCACATGTATTGTATATCACTGCAATGGGTCGGGCCAGGATGAAATGAGATTTTTCAATCAAAATCACATCCCGTTTATAAAATCGGGATGAAAAAATATTTCAGTCTTATCCCCATCTATTAGATGGGGATGAAAAATCATTTCAAAATCATTTCGTATCCCATTGAATATCATCACATCCCGTTAAATCCCGACACATTCCGCTGTCCCATCCCGTTTAACCTTGTAGAATAAATTTATCATATCATCTCATCTATTTTTTAAACCAGATATATTTGTCTATCCCAAATCTTTGGGATGGGATATGATTTGTCGTGCTCTTGGGAGCTTGTGTCGATGTTATTATACCACAAATATACTAAACCCAAATAACAAAATTATGGAGATCAGCCCAATAACGAAATACAACTCATTTTCTAAGCCCAATGAAAAAAAAAACCGAGCCCAAAAAATGTTTATTCTATTGGTCCGTAATCTCTCTACGTACCAATTATCATCCCTACCATTAACCAACCCAAATCATGTGCCTCACAGGTCGTATGTGGACTTTAAATTGACTCTCAAAACAACATCAAGCTCCTAATCGTTTTGGAATTGGTTGATTGTCCATGCACGAGCTTCTCACGTGTGCCTTTAAGTCAGCTAGAAACGACAACTTCTCTCCGTCAATTGCGAGGTGTTATATTATGTGCCGGGTGTATATGTCATCTCTCTCACAACAGGCGGGCCCCACAACTGTGTGGGATCCGCCTGTTGTAAGAGAGATGACATATACACCCGACACATAATATAATTTTTGTTCAATTGGTGAGTTCCACCCATCGTAGCTTGTATGCTGTGCTGTCTATCCTCAGTCGACTTGTCGGTTTTTTTTTTTCCAAAACAACGAATGACAATGCCGTTCGCTCAGTTTCAAGTACACAACAACACTTTAACATAATTAGGAAAGAACACAAATCTCTCATAATTTTTTTTTTTACCAAAGCAAATACAATCATAAAATTCAAATTTATAAATCTTGACTATATAATGTAGAATTTGAAGAGGACAAGTTGAAGAAAAATATATTCTCTCTTATTATTTACAATGACATTTAGTACTATAAATACACAATGTTTGAAATTTGAAATAGGAAAGAGATTAACTACTAGATAAAAGATATAATTACAAAAGATTCAAAAAAGATATTCCTTGATTTTCTCCATTCAATTATCTTGATTATGGAATCTTATCATGCCCCCGCAAGATGGACGGTCGTGGAGAGAGTCCGATCTTTGACTTGATTGAATTGAAAGGAGATCGAGCAAGCGGTTTGGTGAGGGCGTCCGCTAGTTGATCAGCTCCAGAGATGTGGGAGACCCGGAGTAGACCATTTTGAACTTGTTCTCGGATGAAGTGGTAGTCAAGCGCGACGTGTTTCATGCGTGAGTGGAAAACAGGATTGGAGCATAGATTGGTTGCCCCAACATTGTCACAGTAGATTACTGGTTGGAGAGAGAGAATGACACCAAGTTCAGTAAGGAGAGCACAAATCCATCTAAGTTCGGCAGCAGTGGAGGCCACTGATCGGTACTCGGCCTCAGTGGATGAACGTGCAACAGAGCGTTGTTTCTTGGAGCTCCAGGAAATAGGATTATGACCCAGATAAACTATGTAAGCACCAGTGGAGGTGAAGTCGTCCTTGTTGCCAGCCCAATCAGCGTCGGAAAAGGCATGGAGTGCGAGAGGGGAGTTCCGGCGGAGAAATATGCCATGGTCCAGAGTGCCACAGAGATATCGTAGTAGACGCTTGACTGCATGCCAATGTTCATCGGTCGGTTGATGCATAAACTGAGAAAGTTTGTTTACAGTATAAGCAATGTCTGGTCGAGTGAGGGAGAGATACTGGAGGCTCCCGACAATAGTTCTGTACTCGGTCGGATCAGGTAAGGGAGATCCAGATTGTAACGTGAGTGTCGGGTTTGTCGCCAGAGGAGTTGAGGCTGGCTTGGCGGTAATCATGTGGGTTCTGGTGAGCAGATCGGCAATGTACTTGCGTTGACTAAGGAAAAGATCATCGTTGTGGCTAGTAACCTCCACCCCAAGGAAATAAGCAAGTTGGCCAAGGTCCTTGAGAGAGAAGCGCTGAGAGAGTTGGTCTATGAATCGGCGGACAGTTGCAACATCATTTCCAGTTATGATGATGTCGTCGACATAGACTAAGAGATATAGTGTGGTTTGGGCGTTGGTGAATATGAACAGTGAGGTGTCGGCCATTGAGTTGGTGAAGCCGGACTGTAGAAGAAATTGACGCAGTTCATGGTACCATGCTCGAGGAGCTTGTTTGAGGCCGTAGATGGCTTTGCGAAGTTTGCAGACGTGATTGGGGTGATCCCGATCAATGAAGCCCGAAGGTTGTGACATATAAACATCTTCAGTGAGAGTGCCTTGAAGAAAGGCATTGTTGATGTCAAGTTGTCGGAGAGACCATCCTTGACTAACCGCAAGACTGAGAACAATCCGAACTGTGGTCGGCTTGATGACTGGACTGAAGGTTTCATAATAATCCACGCCAGGTCGTTGATGGAATCCCTTGGCAACTAATCGAGCTTTGTACCTGTCAATAGAACCGTTAGCATGAAATTTGGTGCGAAAAATCCACTTACAGCCGACCAGGTTCTGGTCGGAACAGGGTGGCACCAGTTCCCATGTCCCATTGCGAAGTAGTGCATTATATTCTTCCGACAAAGCTTGGCGCCACTTAGGGTCCTTGAGGGCTTGGGTAATGGTGGTGGGTTCGAGTGTAGGTTGCAGAAGCTGGGCGTGAAGGTTAAGTTTTTGAATTGGTTTGTGTAGGTTGTGCTTGGAACGTGTGACAATGACACGGGGTAAGTCGGAGGGTTCATTCGGGTGGTCGGGTTCGGTTTGGTCGGGTATGGGATGTGGAGTTGAGTGTGCAAGAGGTCGGTTTTGTTTTGTGTGGTCGGTCTGGGATGCTGTAGTTGTGGGGTCATGTGTTTGGTTGGTTTTTGTGTGGTCGGTGTTGGGTTGTGTTCGGGAGTGTGCATGTGGTCGGTTGGTTTTTGTGTGGTCGGTGTTGGTTTTGGTCGGGAGTGATCAGGTGGAGTGTCGCTGGTTGTGCTTTTGGGGAGTTGATACCCGGCTGTGTGTATGAGGTCGTTTTTATGTGGATTATTGGTGAGGGGTGAGTGACTTCTGTTCGTAGGGGGTCGGTCGAGGTTAGATTGATCGTCGAGTTGTGGTAATTGTGGAGTTGTTTGTGGTCGGTCAGGATTGGTTTGATTGGTAAGTGATGATGATGCTCGGGATTGGTTATGCCCGATAGGACTTCTGTGGTCTGCTGATGCTTGTGAAGTGGTTGGACCTGTGAGAATTATGTGAGATGAAGGGTGAGGTTGGCTCGGGGCATTGATGGGTGTGGAATTCTGTCGGGGTGTAAAGTCGATATTCTGCAATGGTGGGTTCAGGACCGGTAAGGTCATGGAGCATCATTCAGAGATGGTGTAAGGAGTGGCCCGGGAAGGAGACAAAGGAGTTGTGGCAAAGGGAAAAATTGACTCAACGAAGCGGACATGTCGGGAGGTGTAAAGACGATTTGTGGAAGGCTCGAGACAGAGATAAGCCCTCTGAGTGAGAGAATATCCTACGAAGACACAAGGAGAGGACCGAGACTCAAGTTTGTGAGATGTGTATGGACGGAGCCAAGGGTAACAGAGACAGCCAAAGCTGTGAAGTTTCGAGTAGTTCGGCATATGACCGAAGAGTTTTTGATAGGGGGAGTGATGGTGTAAGGTCGGTGTGGGCATGCGATTTATAAGATATATTGCAGTGGAGAACGCAAAGGACCAATATGAGAGAGGCATGGAGGAGTGAGTAAGAAGAGAAAGACCTGTTTCGACGATATGTCGATGACGACGTTCAGAGTACCCATTGTGTTCAGGAGTGTGAGGAGGAGATGTGAGATGGGAGACCCCATGGATTGTTAGGAAGGAAGAGAGGGCTTGGTATTCCCCCCATTGTCAGAGTAGAGTGATATGATAGGGCGATTGAAGAATTTTTCGACCAGTGCCTTGAAGCGCACAAAGACATCACGGGTGTCGGATTTTCGTTTTAGGGGAAATAGCCATATGTATTTGGTGAAATGGTCGATGAAGATTATGTAGTATTTGAAGTTGTCGAAGGAGTAGTCCGGAGAGGTCCATAAATCTGTATATATAACTTCAAGAGGCGCAGAGGTAGTAAGAGTGGAGGTAGAGAACGGTAATTTGTGACTTTTATTGCATTGGCATGCATTACAATGATTATTTGAATAACAGGAATTACAGAGGAATTAAATGAAGACATGATGCGTTTGAAGATGGACGACGAGGGATGCCCGAGCCGATGATGCCACTCAGGTACAGTTGTGCTGACACTGGAAAGGCGATTAGAGGAGACCGAGTGGGGGTGGTCGGCCACTCGTAGACACCATCCTTAGTTCGACCCTGCAACAGAACTGCCCCCGTGCGGAGATCCTTCACATGAAAACAAGAGGGTAAAAACTCAATGGAAGTGTTATTGGACTTGCAAAATTGTGAAATGGAGATGAGATTACGTTTCATATTGGGTACATATAAAACATTGGATAAGGTGAAAGAGATAGTTAAAGTATTAAGAGAGGTAGAACCATGGTGGGAAATGGGCAGGGCAGTGCCGTCACCGATCATTATTTCATCTGTGCCGTCATAAGGATAGTGGAGGGCAAGGTTGTTCAGATCAGTAGTGACATGATGTGAGGCTCCACTGTCGAGAAGCCAGTTTGGGTTGGATGAAGAGGTGGTGGTAGCATTTGCTTGATATTGCCAGGGACTGGGCGTGCGAGGGTTGGAGGAATTGGTCGACCTGGTTGGTGGTTGCGCACCGGGGAATTGTTGGCGGAAGAGAGGGCATTGGGAGACCACATGGCCTTGATTGCTGCACCATTGGCAACGACCAAGAAAAGGACGAGGAGGATGTCGGTCGGTTCTAGTGTTTGTGGAAGTGTTTCTGGGAAGTTGGTGGTTGGTGTAAACCGACCGGTCTGGGCAGTGTTACTTGGATGTGGTCGGCTGTAGGTCCGAACATTGGTGGGATGCGCGGATGCCGGGTGGGAAGGGGTGCTGGTCCTGTTGCGGAGAGATAACTCCTTGTTGATGAGTTTTTCATGGAGTTCATCAAAGAGAATAGTGGAATCACGGCCATTGACAGAGTCGATGATGGACTGATAGTTATCGTCAAGGCCGTCAAGTACTTTTTCAATTAGATCTTCATGGTCAAGAGGTTTACCAAGGGCGGCAAGTTGATCGGCTGTGGTTTTGATGAATTGCATGTATTCGGTAATGGTTTTAGGGCCTTTGGTGATGTGTTTAAGATGATCTTTGAGTTGTTTGATGTGACCCCGAGATGGACGGGCATAGGTGTTGGCAAGTGTTCGCCAGGCTTCATAGGTGGTGGTGGATTGGGTGATTGGAGATGAGAGGACCGCGATGGTGATAGGGTGGCCGACCAGAGCTGCAAAGATCAGTTTGTCTTGGCGTAGCCAGATATGATATTCGGGATTTGGAGAAGTGACATTATTGGTGGTGACGGTACGTTGTGGGGTTTGATGATTTCCATCAATGTGTTTTTGTAAATCGTAGCCGATGA
The DNA here is from genome assembly GCA_019454045.1 of Zanthoxylum bungeanum. Lineage (NCBI taxonomy): Eukaryota > Viridiplantae > Streptophyta > Magnoliopsida > Sapindales > Rutaceae > Zanthoxylum > Zanthoxylum bungeanum. The sequence continues at coordinate 20,078 of SKCR01029297.1, forward strand.
GAATGGCTTCAATTTGGGTTTTCCAGGAGAGATAATTTGTTGATGTGAGTTTGATTGAGTTGTGGATGGCAACTATGATCAAAGGTTTTGTAGGTTCTTGGGTGTTGGGGATGACATTTTGGGTACCGTCGGAGGCCATTGGAACAGAGGTTGGAGATTGTGGAGGAAAAAAATTAGAGAAGGGATCTGGGCGCTGATACCATGTAGAATTTGAAGAGGACAAGTTGAAGAAAAATATATTCTCTCTTATTATTTACAATGACATTTAGTACTATAAATACACAATGTTTGAAATTTGAAATAGGAAAGAGATTAACTACTAGATAAAAGTATAATTACAAAAGATTCAAAAAGTAAATTTTCTCATAAAGGAATGAATCAACTACAAGAAGATAAATAAGTAATTATGTCACAAAGAAAAATGAAAAGAAATTGTGATTTTCTCCCTTCATTATCTTGATTATGGAATCTTATCATATAAATCATTTTCCCACATGATAAACGATGTAAATTTCATTATCACAAAATATTTAAAATCGTTTTCGTTTCCACAAGCAAGTTAAACATTATTCATTTTTCTCATAGGATAAAATAAATAAATATAAAAATTATTCATTTTTTAAGGAAAAATTAGCCGTTTTCTATATAATAAAAATGAAAAAAAAATGAATACAATTAAAACTTCAAATAGAAAAAAATGATTTCAAAATTTTTGTAACAAATAACACTTATATTATTTATCAAAGTGAAAAAAAAAATGATAATTTCCTCAAATTGAAAATACATACGTTAAAAGCACCTTCAAAGTTCAAAACTTGTATATGCTGATTTCATTTTCACACACTGAGTTATAAGAACAATTCAATCATAATTATATCTTTATTTATTTTATTTTTTATAAATTAAATGGTGCGTTTTAACTTTAATAATCTAAAAAATTGTATATTATCAAAATATAACTCAGCAAACAGGTTTGGCCCGCGCTCGTCAATTTGCATGACCCGCCCTTATATAATTCAATATATAATCAATATATTTTTTAGATCCTCTTCTTCCTGTTTGTGTACTCATTCCTGCTTCTAGGGTTTGTTCAGAAAATAAATGATTTAATTAATTAAAACAAAATGAAGCGTGAATTCGTTGAAATCACAGACGAGGAGTGGGAATCCCACTCCTCATTCAAGCCCTCTCGAGTCCTCAAAATCGATTCTCATTCGCAAACATCAAAACCAAAAACCCCTCCGCCTCCTCCTCCAATCGAATCTTTCGCGTACAAATCCGATAAATTAGTCGATAATCTCGAGGATGACGACGACGACGACAATGAGTGGGACCCATCGCCACTACCAACAATCGTAGCCGTCGATTCATCATAGACGACGACGACGACGAGGACGAGGAGCAGGAGCAGGAGCAGGGGAGGGCGGGGAATTATGTCGAGGTTTATGAAATAAAGTCTTCGAGTGAAGAAGAAGAAGAAGAAGAAGAGGTTGTGGAATTATCAGAAGATGAAATTGAAACCGACGACGTGGTGGGCAAGGCGTTGCAAAAGTGTGCGAAAATATCAGCGGAGCTTAAGAGAGAGTTGTATGGGACTTCTTCTTCTTCCGTTGTTACTGCTTGCGATCGATACGCCGAAGTTGAATCTTCTTCTGTTAGGATTGTTACTCAGAATGATATTGATGATGCGTGTGGAGCTGAGGATTCTGATTTTCAGCCTGTTCTTAAGCCCTATCAGCTCGTTGGTGTTAATTTTCTTCTTTTGTTGTATAGAAAGGGCATTGCGGGAGGTATTACTTTTATTTCTATTTCTTTTTCTATTAATAATTAATTACTCTGCTCATTATGTGAACTTTGATAGAAATTTAGGGATTTAGGCGTAGAACCTTGTTATTGAAAGTTTAATTCTCATCAGCTGTATGTGGTGTGTGATGCTAAATAATAGAGATGGTGCTACTTAATGATACTTCTTGTTGACTGGCTGCTTGCTTGTTATTTGAATACGTATGTGCATTCCATCGTTATTCTCATCTTCAAAAGTGCAATGTGCTATTAAAGTTTCTATCTTCAAAATGAATTGCTAACTCTCAAGTAATATTAGTTTCTAGTTGGCTTCTATTGTATGTGATATGTTGAAAAGAGTTGTCAACTGAAGTAAACTAACTATCTATATGGAGTTCTAAATTTGAAATGTTTTCCGGGAAGGTAAGCACCAAGTTGTTTTTTTTTTTTTTTTTTTTGAAAGAAATCCATAGTTGCAATTTTAACATAATTTGGCTCCACCTTTATTTAGAGTGATTTTATTTAAATATGAGGATTTGAAGCCTAAGCATATTTGTAGTCACATCTTGAACTTGATTTTGAATTTTCAGATTCTATATCTACTCGTTGGGTAAAAGCCTTCTAAGATATTAGGGTTGAAAGTACAATTTTTTTTATTTATTTTGTTATTTTTTGCTACAGTATTAAGTTAGTTTATTGTCATTCTCCATCACACTAGTCATGGTTATTGTCCATATAACCTATTTACGTCAACTATTTTTTTTTACTTCAAATTTTAATGATCAAACATAATTTTAGAACTCTTCTGTATCAAGTACACAGTCCAACAGAATTACCTATATTATGTTGGAGCATCCTAATAAATTTTAAAGCTGTTGAAATGAGTTTTGTTTTTGAGAGCGACTGTTGAGGTGCTGGATGGATATACATACTGCTGGCACTGTCCTAGGTTTCCAACATTGTGGTATTTCATTATTTTTCCCATTCTTTTTCATAGTTTTATTTCTTAATGACAAAAAGTAGACGAGTTCCAGTGATCTTGGAAAATCCTAAGCGTGCTATAAAACAACTATAAAAAGGAATTGGTAATGATGTAAAATAATTCTACTTAACTGAAAGTTGGCCTGTGTTGCTATGTACAGCTCTTGATTAGCAGATATTCATATTTTAGGTATGGTTGTGATCCTTGTGTGTAAAAATTTCTGATGGTTTTAGTGTTCTAAAATGCGCTAGGCGCTAGTCGGGCGGCGACCCAGCGCCTAACGCCTAGTCGGGGCCTAGACGGTTAATCAGAAATTGAGAATTTCTATAATTAGGTTTAAGATTTTGTATGATTTGGAGAAATTAATCATAGATAAATTGTTATTTGAGTAATGACTAATATTTATAAATGGTCAATTTGATGAGAAACTAACAAAAATGTAAGAAAGATAAGATTTTTGAAATTAGGGTTTATGCTCTAAATTGAGATTTTTTCAAATTGATGAGTTAGAGAGTTAATATTGTAAAATTAAAGTTAGGGTTAGGATTGTGGTGTGAAATTCGGCCGGAAAAAAGCAATTAATTTTGAATTATGCGTCGGTTGACCGATGAATTTGCGACGAGCGCCTGACCCCAACAATTTGGGGCCAGGCGCGGGCGGGGCGTTTTAGAGTTTCATTTATTGTCATCTGTATAGCTTGGGATACTAGGTGTAATTTGAAATGATCATTGTTGACTCTCTTTTGTATCCAATGCAGCCATATTGGCAGATGAGATGGGTCTTGGCAAGACCATTCAGGTGTGTTAGGCTCTATTAATCTTCCTATGAAATAATATCAAATATATTTATAATTTTTTATGGTTGTGGGAGTAATGATGCTATTCTTTAACAGGCTATAACATATTTAATGCTGCTGAAACACTTGAACAATGACCCTGGTCCCCATTTAATTGTATGTCCTGCCTCGGTTCTGGAAAACTGGGAAAGAGAACTTAAGAAGTGGTGTCCATCATTTTCTGTACTCCAGTATCATGGGGCTGGGAGAACAGCGTACTCCAAAGAATTGAACTCTTTAGCAAAAGCTGGATTGCCGCCTCCTTTTAATGTGCTTCTTGTGTGCTATTCTCTATTTGAACGTCACAGGTTTGTTTATTGTAGACAGGGTTATGTCTATATATTCCTTTGCATGGTACATTTAATTCTTATCATTGATGGTCTTTACAGTGTGCAGCAGAAAGATGACCGTAAAATTCTGAAACGGTGGCGTTGGAGCTGTGTGCTTATGGACGAGGCCCATGCTTTGAAGGACAAAAACAGCTACAGATGGAAAAACCTTATGTCTGTTGCTCGGAATGCAAACCAGCGTCTAATGCTGACAGGGACTCCATTACAAAACGATTTACATGTACTATTATTAAGTCCCTTTTTTCCTTCTCTTTCTCGCTCTTCCTTTTTTTTTTTCTCTGTTAAATTCCTATCATGATAAAATTATTTATGTGCATTCTGGTGGAATGATGGTTTCTCTTTGCTATAAATGTATAATGCTGCTCATGCGGCTGAAGATGTGTCATACTAAAAAAGTAGCCAAGACGAGATATTATAGTCATTAGTCCCATGATGTTTTAAATTTCTTAGGGCTGCTGATGATCCATACTCCATAACTTAAAGAAAAAAAATGCTATCTGGAGTTGAGGAATATACAGTGTTTAAAAATATGGTGAAAGGCGTCACGTCTTTCGGTTTTCAGATTTTTGCCGCTTCACATCGCGTGAGGCGGCCGCCTCAGTCCGCCTCGCGCCGAATCGACGTGAGGCAGCACGAGGCGGCCACCTCACTCACAGTGTCTTTTTTTTTTTTTTTTTTTTTTTTTTTTTTTTTTTCGGTTTTTGCCTTCAAACGACGATGTTTTAGGGGCTCCAACGTCGTCGTGTGGTCAATTTCATTTCGTCTCTATTTCATTTGGTCAATTTCATTTCGTCTCTAAGGCTCCAAAACATCATTGTTTGGTCAATTTCATTTCGTCAATTTAATATGCCTTTTGTTTTCTTTAAATTTATTGTCACATTAAGCGTCAGGTGTACATTGACATAAAGTGGATTCTTGATACAATTCAAATTCAACATTATGGTTGGCTCTAATATGGTTTTAGTGAAAAAGAGTCATAATTAATATCATTAATCAACATTAATTGTGATTTTCAAAAAATTTTAATTGTGAATGATATCAAATTAATTTATTATTAACAATAAAATTATTTATTATAAATATTTAAATAAAAAATAAGTTACAAAAATATCCTTAATTAAAATAATTAATTATAATTTATTAAATTACTAAATATTTATAATAAATTTATTATTAATCAAGAATCATTATTTCATCAATTTATATATATATTTTTTTTGTCGTTCGCATTGAGGCGCCCGCCTCGCGGCCTCAAGGCGGTCCGCCTCGCACCTCAAAGGTCGACCGCCTTGAGGCGTTATACGTATTTTTAAACATTGGGAATATGGTGGACATCGTTAAACTTCATAGTTCATTTAGTATAGTTTAGTGTGAGTTCTTGATAAAAGTTTGAAGTGCAACCCATTCTGCATGTGTAGGATTCAATTTTGACTTACAATATGTTGTAGACACTGCTATAAGGGAAAAGAAAAAAGAGAACAGAATAGAATAAAAGACAGGTATTGCATTGATTCAATCTTGACTTACAACATGTATTCAATTCATTATATCAAGAAAAGCGGCAAAAATGTTAATGTCTGTAAGGGAGTGACGTCTAAAATATTGTTCTCTTATTTGTAGCAAGTATTTGGAAGTCCATTGTCAAATTCATTACTTAATTAGTTTCTTGTAATGTCTTTGTTGTTGACTTGATTCTCTTTCATTGCAGGAGCTGTGGTCATTATTGGAGTTCATGATGCCTGATCTTTTTGCCACTGAGGATGTTGATCTGAAGAAGCTACTCAATGCGGAAGATAGAGATTTAATTGGTAGAATGAAGTCCATTTTGGGGCCATTTATCTTGAGGCGGTTGAAATCTGATGTCATGCAGCAACTTGTCCCAAAGATACAGCAGGTATTTTTGGTGTTTCTAGCTTCCATTTGGAATCTGAATTTTCCAACATGCCTCTCCTCTTGGATTAGGATTAGAAATACACTTTCCTTACAGTTTTCCATCTGTGTGATAAAGAGCTAACTAATGCTTCTTCAGGTTGAGTATGTTATAATGGAAAAGCAACAGGAAGATGCATATAGAGAAGCCATTGAGGAGTATCGGGCTGTGTCTCGTGCCCGTATTGTTAAGCTTTCCAACACTGACTTGGCTACAATAGTTGGGGTTCTTCCGCGACAGCAAATTTCCAACTATTTTGTTCAGTTCCGTAAGGTACCACGGAATTTATTTCATTTCTCATGCATAATTGATCTCATTTCTAATATTTTCCATTCACTTATTTGATTTATTCACTAAACGTTTATGTTTTTTGCTAGATTGCAAATCATCCATTATTGGTTAGGCGAATTTACAGCGATGATGATGTTGTTTACTTTGCTAGAAAGCTACATCCTATGGGTGCATTTGGCTTTGAATGTACCTTAGACCGAGTAATCAATGAAATGAAGAGTTACAATGATTTTTCTATTCACCAGGTAATTCTTTTCATCAAGTAATGTAGACTCTCAGGCAAGTTATACTCAGAATTTGATGGCGGATGGCATTGTTCCTTGATGTCAATAATTGAGATTGCATGCTGCTAGCTTATTCTATAATTCCTGATGTCTCATAGTATATCTTCTCTATGTTAATGGCATAATGTTTTCCTTGTTCCTTCATGTCAATAATTGAAAGTGCATGCAGCTAGCTTATTCTATAATCCTGAAGGCATAATGTAACCTTGATCCCCAAAAGTTTGGTGATTTTATAGATTGTTTTTTAACTTATTGCTTGACCTAAAAGCTTAAGCTGATTGGTTAGGGCCCGAATAATTGTATTAAGCTTTAACAGTTTCCTCACTCACAATGCTTCTCTAGTAAGGATGCATTGATGTGAGCCATCCAATGGCTCTCATTTCGTTATCTTTTATGTAATAAATTCAGGGGACAACTTTTGCTGCTGATATCGGCAAGCACTAATTATTCCAAAGACAAATCAATGTGAGCCGTTAGATCCCATGGCTCACATAAATCTATCCTTACTTTTTGCATTTCCTTATTTGAGAATGGTTGTGTGAGTATACATATAGAAACGATCCAGCGATCAACTGATTTATTACATTACCCTAGCTATTGGCCTGAATCCTGATGCTTGTTTGTCCCCTTCTCTGCATGGAATCTGTGAAAGAGAGGCAGAAAGTATTCATCACTTGTTTCCTCAATGCTCAACTAACTTAAGACTGCTGCCTAAATATTCAAAGAAGGTAGAAATTTTGGAGTGGATCAGTTTCTTGTATATTGTCATCAATTGGGGATTATTTGTTCTTCTTGGAGGTGAGGCTGATAAAGGATTGCCTTTCTGGAGATGGTGCATGTTAACACTTTTAAAAAAAATATTATTTGACAATAAAAGACACAATTTGTTTTTTATATATATATTTTATGTTGTCAAAATCTGAAAATCTTTTGGGTCAGAGTTCAATCTTGGCATATCTATGGGCTTTTATCACTGAATTTGGTGTTTCTTTTTTATCATTTTTCCATCCAAAATTATTATCAATAATATATTTCTACTGTCTTTTTACTTTTGTCATGATATTAATGAAAATTGGTTCCCAATTCTTATACAAGAAGTCATTCTAGTATTTATAAATAGGGGTGTTCATTGTACAAGATCCAGTTGATTTGGTCAATAACCAGTCCTATTTACTGTTGATCAGTTTGGAGATCCATCCAAAATACATAATTTATAGTTAGTTATTGTTTATTATATGCTAGTGAATGAAGACCTATTCATTTTTTTTCTTGGACCTTATATGACAATATAATTCTCATTCTACTAGTTAACAGATAAGAATATTGTTTTGTTTTACAATTCCTGGATCTATCTTAGTACATAGCAGATTTTTACATGCATTCATATATGCTCTACCAACTTGGTTCCAGCTTTTACTCTCCTATGGCGGCACTGATACCAGAGGAATTCTTTCAGATGAACATGTTATGCTTTCAGCAAAGTGTCGAGTATGGTTTCAGTAATGCATTGTAAATTTTTGTGAATTCAAATATGAGAAGGGTTTCATAATATAAACTGAGTACCATGGTTTACATTGCAGACATTATCTGAACTTCTCCCTTCTTTGAAAAAGGATGGTCATCGGGTTTTGATTTTTAGCCAATGGACGTCCATGCTTGATATCCTGGAGTGGACTTTGGATGTGATTGGTGTTACATATAGGCGTCTTGATGGAAGGTACCGTTTCTTACTCTTGTCAGATGTGTTATACCATCCAGCATTCTTCTATATTTATAACCTGACAGACAAGTTTAAATTTCAAATTCATGGGCTTCGGCTATGATTTGAAAAGGATAGTATTCTATGTTGTATTGTAATGGCAATTTAAAATAAATACTGAATAAATTTTATTTCATTCAAATTGTACCGGTGCCCTGGTGGTAGTAAAATGAGTAATATTTTTTGATAATATATCCTCAATTATTATGTTATGGGTTAATTTGAGCCTCCCTCCCTCATACATAGAATTCTACAAGTCTACACTGCTCTTCCACGTTGGTACTCCTCTATACTGTTAAAGTTGAGTGAAGGATAAAATTATATTTTCTCTTGGTAAACTTCATAAAAGAATGAAAAAAACCCCCACTCTCATTTCTCTTTCTTTGTTCTCTTATTTATCATCTGAGTTCATAGCATGTATAATATTACGCATAAATTAATGTTTGTAAAATGATCTTATATAACCTTTTGGAACAGTTTATTATTGCTGGTTTTTCATATTCAGCAATAAAAAAGACATCACTGGCATCACTCCACCGGCCACTAACTGATACTACATGTCCAGGCTTGCTGGCAACTGTTGCCTGGGCTGGTGGCATGCACTGGACTTATTTTTTATGGCCAATACTTTTGCTATTGCATGCAATCTAACTGGACAGTGGTTGCGGACCATCTTGTCTCAGACGTGTTGATGTCCGAGCACTCATTTGAGTGAATGGCTTTGCATAAGGGGCTAAAGAGGGAGCACTTAAATATATGTTAAAAATACTTTTCTTTAGCACTTGAATATATGTTTAAAAAATACTGTTTTTTTACTTGGTTTTAAAAGTTGTTGAGATTTTTTGTTAAGCAAAAGAATGCTAGATAACCCTTACTTTTTCGTTCCACTAGTCTATTCTGCTTGATTGGGTAACATTCAGGAGAATTCTGCTAGATAACCCTTACTTTTTATTATGGACTTGAATGGTTTGGACCCATCCTCTCCCTGTTGCCCTCTCCTAATGTTTTTATTCGAACTTCCTACAGTCATTGCAAGTACTCTCATGATTTCTGTCTGGGTCGGATTAATGGCTTGGAACCATATAGAAATACTGTTACCTCTAACTGCTTGTGTGTCGTCTGTTTCTCTGTTTTGCTTTTCTCATCCAGTCCTTGGTCTATTTTGTAGTGTCAAGCATAGCCTGAGGTATTAACTTCTTGTCATTGTGCATTTTTCTATTTAAAAGATCTTAATTTGTGAATACCTTTCTAATGACAGTACACAGGTTACAGAGAGGCAGGCTATAGTTGATGCTTTCAATAATGACACTTCTATTTTCGCATGCTTACTTTCAACGAGAGCTGGAGGCCAGGGTTTAAACTTGACGGGAGCTGATACTGTTGTCATCCATGATATGGATTTCAACCCCCAGATTGACCGTCAAGCTGAAGATCGTTGTCATCGCATTGGCCAAACAAAGCCAGTTACCATATACAGGTGATTTAAACATCCCACTCTCATCCTTTCCTTTCATGTTCTTGAACTGATGTTTTTTTCAAGTGCTGTGCTCTTGTATGGGTTTGCTCTATCTGCTAAAGTCATCTGCAGGCTAGTAACGAAGGGTACGGTTGATGAGAATGTATATGAGATAGCAAAGCGGAAGCTAATTTTGGATGCCGCAGTTCTCGAGTCTGGCGTGGAGGTAGATAATGAAGGTGACGCATCTAATAAGACTATGGGAGAGATATTGTCATCCATTCTGATTGGTTAAAATGGCGATAACCTCCGAGGAACTCAGATGAAAAATATATAATCTTTTGTTTTTTTTTTCACTAATTTCCATCTTGGAGGTCCATTGTTGTATTAGATAGGCTTTTGTTCGAGGAAAAATGAAAAATCATTTATAGTTTCATAGAGAATATGCCCTAGAGTTGTAAATCAACCAGAGATCGTGCGACTGTAAAACTCAAATAAGTTAAGTGATTAGATTTGAAAACAGATTGATGCCAAATGCCAATTCACTAGGATTGAACACTAAGAATATAGGTGATCTCAAAAAACCATCATATGATCATATAGATTACTAATAGTTTTATAACAAATCGGCAATAATATAAATAGATAAATGTGTAGGTGCTAGTAGGTTGAACTTATTAGATCAAAATTTCTATGGCTCGTATAGTTTGAATAAAACTTATGCGTTTGATGATGGGTTTGAAATAATATTGAAAATAAAATAAAAAAGACATGGGATGAGATTGTATATATCGGTATTTTCTCAAGATTTTTCTTACAGTAACAGTTTTATGCATTGAGTATGATTTATTTACGATTCAGAATAATATGATATCTGAAAATGTGTGATTTTATCATTCTCACTGTTGCAAAAATAGATTTAATTGGGTGACTACTAAGACATGATCCTCACAAATAAATAGAGTGCTTGAAAAGGAGTGAATGTACACATCAAGCATTTGCATGAATAATGAAATTAGTAAGGAAAGGAAAGACAGGCAAAAGTTGTTAGTTGGTATGTCATGTTGGCCACAATTCCAATTTTTAGATATTTCTTGTATCAACATCATTATCAGCTTGGCCAAGACTCTCTCTCTCTCTCTCCCCCTTTCCCTTTCAATGGGAGAATCTTATCTATTTTTTGTTCATTTTTTTTTTTAAAAAAAAATATAGAATTAAATTCTCTCTTGACTTGTAGGGTTAGCAGTCCGTGAATCAATTCTATCAACTAGAAAACAACTTACCTTTCTTGTTATCAAATACAAAAAAAAAATTAAAAAAAAAGGGTTTCTTGTTAATTTTGTCTTCAGAATCTTTACACTTATCTCATTTAATACAGAAAATAGCAGTGAATAGAGACCGCATCAATTGATCCTTCAGACGTCTCCATCCATCACTCACATGCACAAGCCAGCTACTTGTAGTTCACGTGTTTGTGTGTTTCATGCATATGTTAGTTTTACACATGACACACGCAATGACACTGGAACACTCTTTGTTAATTTTAAAGGTAAATTTTGTTCTAATGCTAATACAAGAGGGTTTAGGAGTTAGGAGTCCGATACGTTAGGGATGGATACAGATATCGATATCTTCATAAGTATAATTTTTGTGTGAACGAGACCTGCACGAGTGCCAGAATGAAACTTGATCTTTTATCATCCCTACTAATATTTAAAATTGAGAAACAAAATATATATCCCAAGTGCTATTACAAACTGAGTAGTTCAATCAGATAAAGACGGCTATGTATTCTATAGTTAACTACATTCTATATTCTTGATGATTTTGTATGGTGTCACGGCATATAACATATCGAAAGTTATTATACAAACTTTATATGTTGGTAATCTTTATATATATATATATATATATATATATATATATCCATGAGATTTTATAAACATCGACTTAAATTCGATAACACATGGCATAATTCGAGAGATTGTCACTTTCCCCCTAATATTTATAACACTTTCCCCTTATTATTTTCATAATATCCTAACATCATTTTTAAGGTCAAAAAAAAAAAAAAAAATTAGTTGTATTTTGACATATTTATCTTTGTGTTAAAATAATTATTATTTTTGGATCATTATTAATCCATTAAGATAATTATATAAGTAAAACTAAAATAATTAAAAAGTTAAAAAATAAAGTAGATAAAAGACTAATATTAAATTGACACCTCTCATATATTTCTTATAAACTTTTGCGTCACATTTTTTAAATTTGATTTTTGAGATTAATAGGTAATAAATTACATTATTAGATTTATTTGATCCATTCTTATATTATTTAATATAAAATAAAATATGAAAACATATAAAATGAAATTAGTCTAAAATATAATCATAATATATTTATTAAGATAATTAAATAAAATAATTTTCTATGGAAATATTATATTTTATAAATTTATTTGTATATTTTTATTATTTTAATAAATTATTAATGATTTTTTTGAAAACGTTGGAAATCCCGCCATCAAACTACTCAACTCGAGTTTTAGAAGAGCAGGTAAAACCTCGGCTGCCCTGAACTCTTACAATAAATACATCAGCTGGACTCGATCAAGATCTGACAACCATATCCTAAACTCTTTGCCACAAACCATATCTATTCGAGGCAAGTTACTAATGATGCAAAAAATGTTAATTGTTTATATTAGGCCAATCAAATTTTTGATTTTTTGACCTTAGGAAGGTGATGGAGTATTATAATTTATAAAAACAGTAGGGGAAAATTATAAATACTGAATTCATTAAGGGGGAAATGGTAATTCTCTTTTTTTTTTTTTTTTTTTGGTCCCATTGACAGTTAAGATGCCTTGATTGCTCACACATGCAACAAGCTTGGTTAGTCAAGCATGGGTTCATAGGTTGTCATTGAATTCCCTGAATAGCCTACCCTAATTAATTGCATTAATATACCATTGACTTGAATCTGCCGTAGGCTAAATTTGATTTTTCCTGGAAACCTATTTGCTGACATATTTGCTTTTGTTGCGACCTAGGCTCGGATAGGGGTGGATAAAAAAAATCAATTTGAATCGATAATTTATTTATTTTAAAAATGATCGTTTGAATTTTTATTTAAAATTTAAACCGAACCGGATCAGTTCTATTTTTTAACTAAAAAATCGAATTGAACCGAATTAATTCACTAATTAGATTTTATTAATTTTTTTTAAGTCTAATCAATTTTTTTGTTATTTAATATTTATTGTATTATTAATTTTTTTGGTATTTAATGAAGATTAATTTCATAAATTTTTTTTATTTTTTGTTTTAGTTATGATTTTTTTCCTACATTTTAAATTATCTAAATGATGAATGTATCTCATGAAATGCTTATATTGATGTAGTTTTGATGATTATTAGAGTTATAATGTACAAAATTTGAATCTAACATATAATAATGTACAAAATTTGAATAAATGTTAGATTCAAATGTTACTATTTTTGTTAAAAGAAACTGAAATACTAAATTAAACCGAGCCTAACTGACAATTAATTACAAATTTTTAAAAGAAAAAAACTAAACGATTACTTGTTTTAAAAATCAAATATTTGTAATTATAATTTTTTTTAAAATTATATCGAACCGAAACGTAGTGTTCACTCCTAGGCTCGAATACCACTTGTAACATATTTAGACCCTCCCAAAATCCCACAAACAAAAAAATATCAAACAAACAGAAAAAATACATGGGATCAAGATCAGTACTGCTGAGCTGAGTTTGTGTTTAACACTAAATTAATAGTCATGATTTATCTCCTATAGGTCTCACATGAGTTCCACTTATCTTCTGACCGTTAATCTAGTGTTCAATACAAACTCAACTCAATAGTACTGGAATCTAATCCAATTTAGGTTAAGTTTGGTAGAAAGTATTACACTAAGAGTAAAAGTTATAAGCCGTAGAACAAAAGATAGGGTATAAGCTAGTGTAGAAAAATAATCTCACGTTATGAGAGTATAATTTTGTAAGAGTATAAATTAGCGTTAATTATGTGTTTGGTGTAGCGTTTAAATAATAGTTTATAAGCTCATCGAACTCTATATCAAACGGTATTTTAATATGATTCACAATAAGATGATCTACAGAGAAATATATAGTAGATTTATAAAAGTATAAACACAATAACTCAGTACCACACAAGTATCCTTGCAAAACACCTCATGACTTTCTTCTCTTGTACCCAACAATTGATTCTCAACCCCATTTATACAGGAAGTATTACCATATTTCTTGTAGAATTATTATTGGCACCCTTAGTATAACTGAAACTCTAACTTGAATAAGATATATAAGTAGTACAAAAGAAATAGCCTAGCCTAGCTAGGAGGAAATCCTTTCAAAATTAAAACATATTTTCTAACATTAGGCATACTTTGAAATTCCTTCTCATCCATAGTTCAATACAAGATGTTGAAAAATGAGACATTCTTAAATAGAGAAGCTTGCTCTGATGCTAAATAAAAATCTGACTAATAAAAAACCCCAATAGGGTCAATTAGGGTTTTAAAATTTAACCCAACAAAATAATTAAGGACATAGATGACACAGAAATATTTATACATGATGATGTGGCAGATCGGCTTACGCTCAAATTTCTAAACAATATCCAAGCTTGAGAAATCTACTAAGACCAAGCCTTGTATTTTGAATCTCTGAAAATTAAATATAATTAAATTTTAGGTGTCAATAAACCTTTGTAAAATTGAAGTATATATATCACGCACCTCTTTACTTGATTTTTTTCCCACGCTTACAATCTCTCAAATAAAAAATTTAGATTTTACAAAACGAAAAAACTTCTTACAGGAGTATGTAAGCAACTGATAGCTTAGATTGTATGAATAATGAATTTATATGAGTAAGCAAGTGAAAGTTCAAGAGTTCCTTGAATATGCAGCTTGTAGCATAATATTTTGAATCTCAATCAGTATTCGTGATCCTATACAGTTTGATATGAGATTCGAAACGAAAAATCATAAGAATGTCCCAATGCACGAGACTTCCCACACCACGGGTTTTGTGTAATAAAAATTCTAGAAATCTTAAATATCAAACTATTGTCGAAAATCAAGATATTTTTTTTTGTCATGAATCTCAAGTTTTAGTCTATAAATCTTGAATCTTGATCGGAATTCAGGATTATGAACCATTCGGTTCGAGATTAGAGATATTTTTCATTATAATTCAAACAATCAGTTAAGATTCATGATGATTTTTTATCTCGAATCAAAATTTAGACATAACGGAATAAGATAGCGCACTACAAGAAATTACAGTTTTAGCGACGAAATTTAGCGTTTCAAAATTTAACGACGGAATTGAGACGAAATTGAAAAGGATAATGAAATTAGGGACGAAATTTAGCGACAAAAATTTTCCATCTCTAAATTAGAGACGGAAATAAAATTCTGTCGCTAATTAGAAACAGATGTGTCTGTTATGGCTGCCACCCAGTCGAAGCTCGAAGATAAGTTGGCTCAGCGGGAGATTGAAAATCAGGATTTGCGCACAGACTTGGCTTCGGGTGTTCGTGAAAAGGAGGGGTTTCGTGCTGAAGTATCTAAGGTTCAGCAGGTAAGGCTCTTTGTTTTAGAGTTTCTGACTCTACTTTGTTTCCAGCTATGTGGTATAGGTAGAACGAGGGTTGGTTTAGAGTGAGTAGTAGGCAAAACAAACCTTGACATTGGGGCATCAGACTCAGAAGCGGTGTATGTGAGATTTGGCCCTGTCTCGATCCCTGAAGGGCATACTTGCTCACTCGGTCTTTTGTTTCTTGCGGCAATACTGGAGCTCGTCCTCTACTTCATCTGAAGGAGTTGGAGACTTAGGGTGGGCAGAAGTAGGAATCCCAAAAGAATAAAAGTAGGCACATGGGTCTTTCCTCTTAGACCTTGCTTTACTATGGGTTTGGGAGAAAATCAAGTGCTCGACACGTGGCCAAATACACCACGAGAAGGATTTGAGGTCCCTCGTCAGGGCCTTAACTCAGGACCCTCAGTCAGAGGCTAGCCCAAAAACATATCATCAGAATCTGACAGTAGAACTCATCACTAGAGTCTGAAATTAGAATCTCCATTAGAGTCTGAATCCGGTAGAAATTCAATACCAGACTTGACTCCAACAATGGCAAGCGGAAGTCGTATAAGGAATGAGCCCGAAATATCAGCTCCCTAATGACACAAATCATCTAAATAATGAATCAGAAGCTAATTATTATTTTTTTTTGTCTCTTTAAGTTGGAAAATCTCCCAGAATATGGAAGCTCCGAGTTTATGGGGAGTGAGTTGGTTAGTGGGAAACGTGAATGGAATGTAACAGCTGTCAGTTTATTTTTCTTATAATGAAGTATTATAAATAATTGGGGGACCCTAATAATAAGGACCAATCTTTTACCTTACTAAGCAATAATATAGCATTTCTTGTAAAACTATTTATTTTTATTTAATTCTATTGTTGGTGAAGTTTTTTGACAAACAGTAAGTAAATAAAATAAAATAAAATCGTATTCTCCTTTTTTTTAGTTGGCCTCCATTTTCAATATGTATTATTATAAGATCCTATATGCTCTAAAACTAACCAAATGGGTCCTTTTTACAAATTTAGAAAATATGCTTAGGACCACATAAACTTTTTAAAATAAACACTTTAATCCACATGCTCAAAACCTTTATAAAATTTCCAAAGTATTCCCATAAGATTTGACATGCAATTATCAAGAAGACATGTACTTTTCAAATGTTTATAATATGATCCACATATTTTGAAAAATAAAAATTATTTTTAATCAAAATTTCAACGTCCATTTTCTTCAAGTGTACATGAATTTTAAAATTATTCAAAATGAAAACTTTCAAGCTTTTAAATATTTGGTCATGAATACATATATAAGACAAACTAGCTTTAAAAAAAATTAATCATCGAAAGATTACCTTAGCTAGTGTCTTGAACTGTTGAATTCTTTCTTCAACTTGAAAATTTATCTTGATAATCACTTTCTATGAACTCTTTCAGCTTGCACTCTGGCATAAATGAACTTTTATATTCAAGAATTATTGTTGAGACTAAAAGAAATTAATCTATATTACCTTTTTACATATGTGATTTAGTTCGTATGACCATTTGAGCCAATACTAATTTTTTTTTTTTTGCACATATTGGTAAAATTTTATTTAAATTTTAATTAAAACATTTAGGTTTCGAATGTCAAATTATAATAATGTTAGAAATACAAATTCTTTCTTTATAAAAAATATTGTGTACACATTAACAAACATATCATTAAAGCTTTGGTTAAATAAATAAAAATATATATATATATATATATAAATTAAAAATTAGTGTTGGTGGGGGTAAATTGTCACGACCCCCTCCCTATAGCGGGCCCAACCCTAGAAATGGATCCTCGAACCACTTCAGCTCGAGCACCTATATATCATGCAACTGAACCAAAAGTTCGCAAAGAAAAATAATATTCCATAAAATGCAATCAAATAAATTTCAAATAAGTGTTTACACCAAAAGTGTCTCGAAACATGAAATTATCCTAAATGCCCTATCTCAAAAGCCAAAAGAAACATCTGGACCAACCCGACTGACGGCTATGGCAAACGAGTCAAATCCTGGTACTGATACTGCTACTGATGCGCTGGCGAACTACCTGAGATGTTTGGGAAATGAGGAGTGAGTTTAAAGAGCTCAGTAAGTAAAAACACTCATACTCTCAATATGACCTCACCAACAAAATATATATATGATAGTGAATATATGAAAATAACAGTTAATATATTTAACGGCTAACTCAGACAAAACATACTCACAACAACACATCTCAATCAAATAAGGTTTGCTATCCGGATTCGGTATAATAATGGATTGAAACCATTGGGAGAGTCCCTCTCTTACCCCAAGGTTTCCCATCATATAATCCCGCATAAATGTGCAAGAGGGGGATTGAACCACACGCCTCTGCTAATCTCAAATAATCTCGCATATCCGACCATTATCATACTAAATCTGGTAGCATAACAACAATCTCACACAACATCCAACACAACACATCTCATCAACTCATCTCAAAGTCATATAATACTCAAATATTTCGGTTCATAGTACAAGCATACAACTATATCCAAATTTTATATTTATAATTTATGTTCTCATGCTATCGATTACTCAATCAAATTCCCAACATATATGTATAAATATATTTATACTATAATACATAAACTCATATATCAAACATCAACCAACAAATATTTATGTTAAGGGAATCATCGTGCTTTGTACTTACCTCAATCCACGCAAAACTCTCTATATCTATATGTCCTCGCTAAAAATCTGGAAAGTGTAAAATTATGATAAGGTCCCTAAATTTTACCAAAATTATGATTTTACCCGTAAACTTTCCAAATTTGTAATTTAACCCCAATACTCTCCAATATTATCAATTTAGTCCTAAAACTTCCAATTATCTCATATTACTCACTAAAAATCAGAATTTACTCATTTGGGTCCCTAAACATGTCAAATTACGAATAAGTCCAAAACTCTCAAAATATTATGATTACACCCCTAAAACTGTAAAATATAACGTATCGAGCTCCAATGACTTCAGAATTTCAGAATGAGGTAGTCCACGGACAGAACACGTCACCAGGATTACAACGGCAGTGGTGGTAATGGCTGATGCTCAACGATCCCCGACGAACGATCGAACATCGTTAACTCTCGTTCTAGGCTCGTTTCACGACAACCGAAGGTTCGAATTGGGCAAACGAGGTGTCTAACCCGCGTATCTCGACGATGGGAAGATTCTGGTCATGGAGGTGTCGGTCATGCACGGCGGCGCGTGGGGCGCGTGAAGCGACGGCGTGGCGGCGTGTGGGGGCGCTTGAGGGCGCGTGAGGCAGAGTCACGGCGGCGGTTCACGACGTTGGATTCATCTCGGCGAGAGGATTCTCCTGATGTGGTCAATTGTCGGAAAAAGTGGCCGAAAGACGTCGAAATCCCTATTTCTCTCTCCTGCCCACTTTTTCTCTCTCTAAACTGGTTTCGTTTTCTCTCTCTATGCGTCTGTTTCTCTCTCTAACTGCTCAATAATTTTCTGGAAATTTTGTGTGTCTTACTCTCTAATGATTCACAGCAACCGCACACACACTGAAGGGATAAATCTTAGAGTTAGTTCCAATTTATATAGTGATGAGTTAGTGTCATGTTAGGAGTAGTTATCTTGTTAGTGTGCTAGTGGGTAACAAAAAGATAGGGATGATAAGGTTAATGGGTAGTTAAAATTTAAATAGGATAGCAAGAGACTTAGTCTCACATAAATGATGCTAAAATACTTTATCATAAAGATGTAACCATATAAGGATTGGGGCTAACCATCCTTCAATGAGATGCCAACTGTAATATGTTAAATAAGAGTTGTCTACTCAAAATTTTACTTGAGCACATTAACTAATTTATGTTGAAAGATAAATTTTATACTAAAGAATTCTGATAATGACTCTAAACCACCAATTTTTTTAAATTTTACCATATAACCATTTTTTTGTCAATTCCGATAAAAATGTGTTAACATGTAAGAATAAACATGCATTTTGTCCAGCCATGTAGAAATTATCTCTGAGCACTTATATTTTGTTGAAAGTTTATGTAGTCACTAAGGATTTCTAACAATTGTTTTATACCATAAAATATTTTAATTTTATCGTCTAACCACCTTTTGTTAACATAGTAATTACAAGTAGGCATGTACATGGTTCAGCTTTAACCGAACTGTAGAGCTACGACTTGGTTGCGATTTCGGCCAAAATCGAACAACAATTGTAACCTTAAACTGAATCGAACCGTGCGATTTAAGGTTGAAATCGTTTATTTTTTTAAAATAAAATAATTTAAATTATTATAAAATAATAAAAATTAAAGATTTACTACAACATATATTGATAATTTATTTGTTGTTTTTAAAAAACCTACATATCATCATGGGGTGTACATCAGTAGAGGAATCAAATGTCACGTAGTTCTATTATATTTTATTTTTAATAGTTTACCCCATTTATATTTTATTCATCCTCATCCGAGGAAGGCGGTCCGATTCTTTAGCCTTCGGTATTAGTTGTGTCAGTGTTATCATATATATCTTTAAAAGTTTTCGATTGATTTTCTTATTCACGACGTTCCACTCTACACCAATCGCCAAGACACATTTGAGCTTATAACGTCTCTGGTTTCAACCTTGATCTTCTATCATCAAGAATATTACCGCTTATACTAAATGTCAGCTCTACAAATACATTTGAGTCTGGTGCCGTTAATACCTCCATTGTAATCACAAACAAAATTGGAAATAATCCTTGATGTTTTTTCCACCAATTAAGGATAAGAAACTGCTCACCTACAAAAGCACTTTGGGGAAACTCAAAATTTATCGTTAGATATTCATTAATTTTTGAATAAGTAGTTGTGTTATTGGTGGACTTTGATTTTTTACTTCGCTGCATTAATCAACTTCTACTAGCAGAAATCTTAGATTTTTCAGTTGGTGCATCCATGGGTTGTGTAGTATCATCTATTTGAATATTATATATATTTACATAATCATTATATAAATCAAGTAAAATTATCCTGATATTATTAATAATTAAAGAAACAATCACAGATTTATCACCTAATAAAGCATACTAATTTTGTAAAATATTTTTCAAATCACTATTTTAAACCTTGAATCCAAAACAAAATCAACAAGATAAAGTAATGGTATGTCTCTATAATAATTAAACCATTTTTTCCTCATTGATGCATCATATTCCTTTATTGCGACTAAAGGATCATCAAAATGATTGTTAGGATCATCAAAAATATTGTTA
The DNA here is from genome assembly GCA_019454045.1 of Zanthoxylum bungeanum. Lineage (NCBI taxonomy): Eukaryota > Viridiplantae > Streptophyta > Magnoliopsida > Sapindales > Rutaceae > Zanthoxylum > Zanthoxylum bungeanum. The sequence goes on from SKCR01029297.1 coordinate 40,682, forward strand.
GGAGAATCAAAATCAAAGTCATCATTGTTATTATTAGGATCAGATAATGCCTCAACAATGTCAAGATTTGTAAGGAGAAAATATTTGAAATCAGATAATAAACACCACTTAAAATATTTATAGCATCATATAGGAGATAAGTAGGATTTCCCGCTATGTCTATAACGTCGGCGAACACAATATTGTTGAGCTCGCAGCTTTTCGGGAGTACAATTAGCCCATTGGGGACTAATCAAAGAATTAAGGAGTCGCCACCCATTATAAGACACTGTGAATGATTTAAGGCCGCACTACACCCCTCATAATGTCGACCTTAAACCCATTTGGGTTCGGAACGGTCTCTTACTTATGTCAATATAGTATCAAGGTTTGAAGAGAGATATTACCATGCTTTTTTATGCGAATATCATGCAAAATATTTGAAAAGCACACAATGGCACAAACATAAAAATAAGAGCAATGAGTAATGTCGAGAAGGTAGTACAACCGATAATATAAAAATAATGAAATTAGTTATGGCTGGCCGGACATGGGCATGTCTGGCCGGATATATACTCTAACATGTATGTCCGGCCTGAATTATTAGGAATCTGGTCGGAAGTGCAGTGTATCCAGAATCATAAAGCGTATGTAATAATGAGAAAAATATAAAGAACAAGAAAAATCAATAAATAAGATAGTAATCATGCTAAATAATAATAATAATAATAATAATAATAATAATAATAATAATAATAATAATAATAATAAAGACGTGTGTAGATAAGAGAAATAAAAAGGTCATTCTTTCATTGGTACGTGGAGTTGTATCCAAAGTACAAACCACACGACTGTGCATTCAGATTCGACTATGGAATTTACGTTTGGGTTTCCATCCTATAAACTATGGGAAAACATTTTGTCGGATGTAGCCTTATATACGAACGGAGTTAAATTTATGACTTATGTATATCCGACCAGATATATAATATGTCCGGCAGAAGATACTGTGTCAAAATAATAAATGCAGAATTAAGTGATAAGGGCCCTCAGATCTTACCTTAGGTATATTTCGGCTTCGAGAACACGTTTGAGAGTCTTGGCTGGTTGTTAGCTTTGTCTATTAGAGATATTTTAGAGTGGTTTGCGAATTTGTGATTTATGATTATGTGTGATGTTTCTTTATTTTTTGGCTTGTGTATCAGTTAAGAGCTTCCAAAATTCGGATAAAAAAAAAATCATCTGTTTGTGTGAAAGTCTTTCCCTTTTATAGTAGTGACTTGCAGTAATGAAGGAAACAATCTCCCTTATGGAGGAAATTATTAATAAGGCAATTGGTAGTTATGGAATGTGTTAATATAGAAAGGAAGATAATTGGGAAGTGTTTTCAGATGGAAAAAACATGGGTTTATCGAAGTTGGTTAAGAAAGAAATAGATTGAGTCATTCTGCAAGGTTAGAAACGCGATGCATGTCTGGTCGGATGTGTAGGTGTATCCGGCCGGAGGTGATAATTATGTCCGGCTGGACTTAAAGGTTTATATCCATCCAAACATACATGGGTTATCTCTAGTATTAGACCTTACAACATTCCTTAACTTTCATATAGTGCCCTTACATGATATTCATCATCGGACCATGCAAAAATGCAATGTCTAAACATCATTAAAAAATTTAAAATATCTAAAATTTTTGAACAAACTCCCAAATGACTGTGATATAAAACGATATCACAGTGGTAGTGAGCAATAAATGAACATAATAAATCTTTATATATAAAACTTTCATTTAGTAAAAAATAAGTAAAATTCTAACAGTTGAACCATCACAACCAAATTTTTTCGGCCTATCACCGTTTTACTTACAAAATTACATCATTCTCTTCTAATTTTAGAATATAACCAAATTAAATTATTTACTTTTTTAATAGGTACAATATGAGAGTTTAAAGATTTCAAACCTTCTTGTACACATAAATTCAAAATATGACATGCACATCGAACATGAAAAAATTTACCTCCTAAATTTGGTGGCAAATAACTTTAAGTTCACTAATTAATGCAGTATTAGTCGATGCATTATCAAAAAAAGATTTTGAGATAGTAAGAGTAAATGAATTAAATATATGAGAAATTGAGAGAGTGAAGAGAATGAATTATTTGTGATTTTGGAAAATGAATTAAGAGGTTATTTATAGATTGTTTTGATTTTTTGTGATACTTAAAATACCCCATAAATATAGTTGTTAGGAGGGACAATTTAAGTTTTTTTTTTTTTAATTTTATAATATTATTATTTTTTTTAAAAAAAAGAAAATAATTGTTAGACAACGGCTAAAACCGTTAGCCGAACAGTTCAAACCATTACGGTTTAAACCGTAACTATTAACGATTGAAACTGTAACCATAACGCTACTATTTCAACCGTATCAACCGACCAAACCGGCGGTTGGTTTTCAATTCAACCGTAATCGAACCGGACTGGAGGGTTCGGTTACGGTTCATAGTTTGGTTGACCAGTTGACGGTTGGTCAACGATTTGGTTGCTGTTCGGTTACGATTTTGAACCGCAACTGTGTGTATGTCTAGTTACAAGAGTAAAAATATGTTTTTTTTTTCCAAAGAATTTTAACAGGTTGATGACGCAATGGTTATTTAATATAAAAAGAAAAACTTGGGTGTTATAGGATCATTATCAAAATTCATTAGTATCAAATTGAAATTCCGAAACGTCAAAGATTCCTTAACGGATTTTAATGGGTTGATGATGCAATGGTTATTTAATATAAAAAGAAAAACTTCGGTGCTATAGAGCCATTGTCAAAATTCATTGGTACCTAATTGAAATTCTGATATAGGTCAAGTGGTTAATTGATAGCTTCTCTTTTAGTTATTAAAAAAAAAAAAAAAAAGAGAGAGAACAACTCTATTGTCCATCTTAGAATACCTCAATTCATCTATAATGTTAAAATAATATCATAAAATATAATTTTTTGGTAACGTTGGAAATCCCGCTGTCAAACCACCCGATCCGAATTTAAACGGAACAAGTAAAACCTCTGGTTGTTCCAGATTCTTATAAAAAAAATACACCTCTTAGACTCAAACCTAGAATTAGACAACCAAATCTTAAATATTTTACCACCAAGTCACAATATTAAAGAGTAAATGTAATATCTTAGCAAATAAAATAATTTATTTTAATCTGAAGACGTCTGATTAGTTAATCAATTTTATGTGAAAAGGTCATGTTTACCTTTTGTCAGTTTTTTTTCTTATCGTTTTAACAGTAGTAGTGAATTAGACTGTTAATAACATATTAGGGACCAAAAATGTAATAGTCAACTATTAGCGGGATGAAATTGTCATTCTCCCTCAGGAAATTGTCTTTGAATAGTGTATTATGAAAATTAGATCGTTTTATTAAGAAAATGAGTAAATGTTCCTTTACTTAAACATAACCTCTTATCAACGGGTGGGGCATAGAGCAGAAACTTATAATCCAACTAGGTTGACACCTAAACAACTTGTTAGAAAATATCTAATATATATAGTAAAAATATAGGAGAAATAGGTCACTTCAAAATAAGTTATGGGAAATACACAAAGATAAAAAGATATATCATTTAAAGTGAAAATATGTATCCTTGTGATTCAAAAAAGCGTGACGGTGAAAACTATTATCTTTTGCATGCCGACAATGTAAAAAACCTGCAGAATGATTCAAACTTCCCGAAATTTGGTGTTTCGAGGCATTAGTGAAGTTTTTTTATTCTAAAAATTAATAAATTAGCTGAAAATTATGATGCTGAATGTTACATATAAACATGTATTGCAGTTGTTCGACAGAATGAGCGAGAGGAAGTGGTGGTACAAAAAAAAAAGAGGATGAAAATTTGAAGAAGGGCTTGAAAAGAGGGCCAAAACAGAAACCCAAAAGAAGGAAAATTAGATCAAAAGTGCTTGTTGATTTGAAGGAAACCAAAAGAAGACTCCACAACCTAAGACACTGAAGGCAAAGAAGACTCCGGAACCTAAGACACCGAAGCCTGTGACTCCTAAGTGTGCCAATGAAACAACCCGTAAAAGGAAGTACGTGAGGAAAAATGTGAATGCAAACTTTGTTTCTAGGGATGTGCTGGATGAAAGTGTGTCCAAGAAAAGGAAGTGTTCGAGGTTAAGTAGCAAAAATAACTCGGATGCCATCATTGAACTTTCTCCTCCTCCTAAGACATGTAGGAAAGCATGGAAGGAAGGAAGTCATTTCAGTTCCATTGATAAAGAAATAATTTGAAGTAGCTAAGGGATTTAGAAATCAGGTTTTACAATGACAAATACCTGTTAAGTAGCTAGCTTGCAGGAAATCCTCATATTTAAAAGGACACCCTTCATTTTTCTTGTCGTCAGCAACACAGGGTCCTATCTGAGTCCTCCCAGTAATATTCTTTCCAATGTTATTAGTCAACAACATAATTTTGCTGGCTTCTGGTTCATATATAATATCAGCTTCTTCGTTTTCACTAGAAGCTGCTTGTCTGGATGGAAGCTTTGGCAGATGGCTGCATATTGGAATTGCATTTTTGATTGGAGCTCCATGTTTGGAAGGAAACTTTGGCAGCTGACTGCATATTGGAATTGCATTATCACTAGGAGCTACTTGCTTGGAAGGAAGTTTTGGCAGCTGGCTGCATATTGGAATTGCACTTAATAAAGTTATGTTGCATCTTTTTGTCGCTCTCCGCAATCTCCTCCTCCTTCGATTTTGCACTTGCAATACAGATAGAATCCACATGAATGCTGTATTCCGTCTCCGTCTCCTCCTGCTTCTAATGCCTGTTACTTTTTTGTTTTCACATTGCTTTCTAGCATCTACACACTCATTATCTACTTGTACTTCAAGTTCAGGAAGAGTTTTTGCAGTCACATTCATCTAAATGGACTTTACAATCAGGGATGGCACATTCATCTACTTGGACTCCACATTCAGGAATGTCTATTATTATGGCATTGTCATCTATTGACTCCGAATCAAAGTTCAATGCTTTCCTACATGTCTTAGGAGGAGGAGGAAGTTCAATGATGGCATCCGAGTTATTTTTTGCTACTTAACCTCGAACACTTCCTTTTCTTGGACACACTTTCATCCAGCACATCCCTAGAAACAAAGTTTGCATTCACATTTTTCCTCACGTACTTCCTTTTACAGGTTGTTTCATTGGCACGCTTAGGAGACACAGGCTTCGGTGTCTTAGGTTCCAGAGACTTCTTTGCCTTCAGTGTCTTAGGTTGTGGAGTCTTCTTTTGGTTTCCTTCAAATCAACAAGCACTTTTGATCTAATTTTCCTTCTTTTGGGTTTCTGTTTTGGCCCTCTTTTCAAGCCCTTCTTCAAATTTTCATCCTCTTTTTTTTGTACCACCACTTCCTCTCGCTCATTCTGTCGAACAGCTGCAATACATGTTTATATGTAACATTCAGCATCATATTTTTGAGCTAAATTATTAATTTTTAGAATAAAAAAACTTCACTAATGCCTCGAAACACCAAATTTCGGGAAGTTTGAATCATTCTGCAGGTTTTTTACATTGTCGGCATGCAAAAGATAATAGTTTTCACTGTCACGCTTTTCTGTATTTCCATCAATTTTGGAATCCAAACACAAAATTCCAAAAAATAAATCCATAAAACTTACAATTTTGTATGATAATTTAATTTAAACAAACATTAACACAAAAACATATTTTTTCTTCTTTTTTTTTTTTAAAAAAAGAATTGGAAGAATTAGCATTACTTACTTTGAGAAGCACATGATTCAGGGGAGCTGGTATGATTAAAAGGCTCCGGCTCTTTTCCAGAATCCACATTGAATTCAACCAATTATGCATCTTTCTCATTATCAAAATCAACATCAATCCCTTTATTAAACTCCACAGAAATAGAAAATTCTATAACCTCCGGCACAGCCTCAACCTCATTAATGCTTTTGTTTAAATTAACCAACCCAGTTCCTTTTGAAACAGGATGATACTTTATAGGCGTCCCTGGAACCCAATCCTGAGGAGTTTGTTGTCATTATGTCATCTAAAACTCGTATCGTTTGTTCCCCCAAACCCTAGTCTCTGTCGTGCTCTCTCTCAACTTTACTTTGATCGGTGGCCGCCGACCACAAACTTTGTTGTGGTCGGCGGCGCCACCTACTCTCTAGCACTCTCATCACCCTCTCTTCTTTCCAGATCTCTTTATTTTCTTCCTTTATCATTTTCAGTTGTATTTTTTCTTCTTTTTGCTTGTTTTTCTTTTTTCTTTTATCGTTTTTTTTTTTTTTTAATTATTATTTTGTCCAAATCCTTTTTTTGTGCCATTTTCTTTTGAAAATGGCTCACTCCCTTGCCACCATCAACCCTTGTGGGTGGCGGCAAGGGAGCCCCCTCCCCCTCGCTCTTTCTTCTTCTTCATGTTCCCCTCTGGTTTCTCCTTTTCTTTTATTATTATTATTTTTTTTGGCAGCTCCTGATTTTTATTGTTTCTTATTTTTTTTTGGGTTTTTTTTGTTTTTGTTTTGTGGATCCATTTTTATAGTGGTTTTATTTGGATTTATTTTCTATTTTATGCGAAATAATTTTATTTTCATCGGTATATAAAAGATTTGGTGTGGAAAAATGAGTAGATATGAAAATGAAGACGATATATTTGCGATGCTCATGGGATATTTTCCGTCTCCTAGATCTATAAATTATTTTGTATTAGATAAATTGTTTATTGTTGTAGAAGTTTTATGTACTATAAGGGTATTATGTTGTTTCACTTCCATATAGGGATTTGTAGTCACCGACTTTGCACTTAGACTGAGGCAGGCAGACCAGGCCGGTTCCGTAATTCCTTCCGTTCTTAAGTAATTTTTAGGTGTGAATATGTATTTCTATTGGTTACGGGAAACACATAGTATATGTATTAGTTTATGTTGTTAGGTTTATCCTAATGTAGCTTGAGTTTTAGGATTTTCCTAAATTTATATTCGAGCTTTTATGACCAGCTTGGAGGACTGGACATATTCTTTATCAGTTGGACGTAGGGGTGAGCAAAACCGGTTTCGGTTCCGGTTCCGCATGGAACCGGAACCTACCCGGAAAAATCCGGTTCCGCACTAAGTGGAACCGGAACCTACCCAATTAAACAGGGTACCCTATTATTTGGTTCCGGTCCGGTTCCGGTCCGATTCCGAATTACCCTATTTTAAAATATTTTAATGAAAACTGCTTATAGGTTCATATTTAGTAAGTCTTTTTTCTTAAAAAAAAAATTAAAACTTTATAATAAATTCAAAAACAATTTATTTTAATGAAATTTGTCGTAAATATCTCAAACTTCGTAAATAAGGAAAATACAAATCAAGTTTCCACGAGTAGTAACAAAGCCCAAAGTTGTGCGACTGTGACAGTTTACCAAACAACATTGCTGATACCTTAGCACTGGCAAGACGAACATTATGGCTCTGATCGTTTGTGAATTTTAATATGAATTCGTTTTCATTAGTATAAATCATGATATTGGAATTAATTTATTAATTTATAATCTTGCATTTTGGAGTCGGTAGAAACTCCGAGCAAGGAAAGGTTAGTATTCATCATCATCTGAAGTCCTAATTATTTCCCAAAAAATGCACAATTTTAGCAGGAATTTACCTAAAAAAAAAAAAAAACCGGTTCCGGTTCCGATCATTTTGGAACCGGAACCTACCCGGATAAAATCGGTTCCTTCATTTTGGGAACCGGAACCTACCCGATTACAATCGGTTCCGGTTCTAAACCCGAAAAATCGGTCGGTACCGGGTAGACCCGGAACCGTTGCTCACCCCTAGTTGGACGGTGTGTGGAAATAAGAGTACGAATACTCCTAGTGACAATACTGGGTCTTTTGTATAGGTTATAAGGGTTTAGAAGAAGATAAGGGGTCTTAGAAACTTGAACATCCTCTGGAACATATGAATATTCCACAAGATTTTCAATTTTAGAGGTTATTCTCTTAGAACAAGAAAGGGGGGTAAGGAAAGAGTAGAAGATATTCTTACTAACTCACTAGCAGAAGTAGAAGATATTCTTACTAACTCACTAGCAGAAGTAGAAGACGAAGAAGAAGACTCTATAATAGACATAATTAAGATTGATTGACTCTCAAAGTGTTTAGACAGTATATGTTGAGACGGTTCCCTCCTACTCACACAGAGAAGAGAACTCCACCACAACCACTATTACAAATCCATTATTTTACCACCTCTCTGAACAGTAAAATGCTCTGGCGCTGATACCAAAACATCGGGTTGCTCTCTGCTACGTCCCTACCACCACATTAAAGGCCTGAGAGTGATTCTACCCAGATCATATCCAGTGACTCAGATGAGATGGCAGACATCACAAAGATGTCGATGGCCACATCTACTGGATCTAATGAGCCAATGACCGAAGAACCAGATGATACTGAGCATATACCTGCGGGTACAGCTGCACAGTCACAACCGGCATCTTCCAAGCCAGTTATTGGTTCTTGGTTCACTTTTGATGATGTCCCACCGTCCAAATGGCCAAACAGGATGCAAGGATTCGTTGCATGGACGGACCTGATGCTACTAAAGCCAGACAATTCTGTACACGATGTCCTTGTAGAATTTGTTTCTCGTACACTGGGAGCCTTGCGAGAATGGTTCCTTAGTCTTGGTTGTTATCGCCAACAACAATTCTACCAGGTCGACTCAGCGGCAGTAGCTATGGGAATCATACACAAGGAATTCCTTGGAAAATGAGCCTCATTGTTAGAACAGGCTCGCCGAGAATACTTTCAAATGCGGGGTTGTTCGTTGAAGATTAAAGATCTTAACACCTATTTCTAGAGAATGTCAAAGCATTTCTACAAGCTCAACGGATACAATGATCCGAATCTTAAGCATACGTATGATGCCTCTCTCCCAGATGAGCTACATGAGGAAATGCAGCGCTTGATACAGGCTACACAACATAAAGTTACAGACATGTCCCTTGGAGAAATTCACCAAGTCGCTATCAAAGCTCTCAATAAGCTTTGTGATCAGCGAACTCTTATCAGGGATTTGCTCAAAGATAATCAGCCATTTAAAGCTGCGTGTAAAAAGCCTCATTTACAGATCAAATACAAAGATAAGAAGAATTGTGCATGTCCTTCAAACAAGAAGTCACATCATAAGATCTTTAAGAAAAAGAAGAGCAAGAAGGAGAAACAGCGCAAGGAATGGTGTCCAGTTCGATTTTTCAAACAAAAAGATCGACGTGGAAAGCTGAAAGATAGCAGGTGCTTCATTTGCAAGAAGAAATGGCATTTCTCAAAGGATTGTCCTAAGAATCCGAAGCAAGCTACAAAGATGGTTCAACAGATCCATCAGTCTTCCAGGATTGATCTTGACGATGCAGATGTTGAATCATGGTTTTCAGAACAAGATCAACTGGACAGTGAAACCGTGTTCGCACTCAACAATCCTGAACTCTCCAGTTCATATGAATCCAGTTCAGATGATAGCAGTAGCTCAGACTGCTATGTTCCGGTGTTCACTATACAGCCATGCCAGGCTCTTAAGCCTACTGTTCCAGTTCCTTTAGTCCATTTGCAGATTCTACAGTCAAAATTTGACAGGCCCATTAAATTCATTGGGTTTATGGACACAAGAGCTCACAGGAGCTCACAGGAGCATGATGAATCCAACAGTTTTACCACCAGAAGCATGGGTGAAGCATACAGAGTTTTTCAAAGCTGCTGATGGTGAAGTATTCCATACAGATCTCATCACCAAGAAACCTATCGTTATCCAATTTTTTCATGATTGCATAATATGGACCAGAGTCATTGGTTCCAATTTACCGGATAAGGATATTTTGATTGGTTTTGATGTTTATCATCAAGGCAAGAAGCTTCAGATCCAACCAGATGGTACACGGTTTAAAAGATTCATTAAGCCCTATACTACTGTTCCAAAGTTGTTCCAATCCTTTAGAGTGGGGGTGAATATGGTGGATTTTGAAGAATTGAAACAACAGTTCTCTCCATTTTGGTCAGAGTCTCACATCGACTTTAATCATCCAAACCCATTATGGAGAAATGAAGATTTCTTTATTAGGTTTCCTTTCAAGCTTAATGAGGATATCAACCAACAAAGGCTACCCATCTGGGGATGACTCCTTCGGACCTTGCTTTGGCCCAGAATGAATGCAACCAGTTACTACAGCAAGGATTAATTGAGCCCACAACTTCTGATTGGGCTTGCCAAGCCTTTTAAGTGGAGAAGCGCTCAGAGAAGGCACGTGGAAAGAAACGTCTAGTAATAGACTACAAGCCTCTCAACGCTTTCTTGAAAGATGATAAGTTTCATTTGCCTAAGATCAACTCATTGTTTGTCCATATCCGAGAAGCCCACATCTTCTCAAAGTTTGATCTCAAGGCAGGATTTTGGCAATTGGGTATAAGCCCAGATGAAAGGCCCAAAACAGCCTTTTGCATACCCAATGCTCACTACCAGTGGAAGGTTTTGCCTTTTGGCCTCAAGGTAGCGCCATCACTGTTTCAGAAGACAATTACAAAGATCGTTCAGCCAATAATGCATCACACGTTGGTCTACATTTATGACTTGCTTCTTTTCTCAAAAGATGCTGAGTCACACTACCAATTGTTATGTCAATTCAGAGATCTTGTCCAGAAATATGGAATTATGATTTCGGAAAGGAAAAGCCACTTTGGAAAAGATTCCATAGACTTTTTGGGAATGGTGTTCAAGGATGGTCACTACTATCCAGGAAAACATATTGCTCAGGAACTTCTACACTTTCCAGATGACAACCTCTCAAGAAAACAACTTCAACAGTTACTTGGGATAGTTAATTATCTTAAGGAGTTCTTGCCACATGTCACCATTCATACCAGCCAGTTGTCCAAAATGATAAGAAAGAATACACCTCAGTGGGGACCTACACAAACAGAAGCTGTCCGCCAGCTAAAGCAGATCTGTCAAGATCCACCTGCTTTAAAGATTCCCACTAATGGACAACGTATCTTGCAGACTGATGCAAGTGATGAATACTGGGGAGCCATGCTTATTGAAAAAATTGAAGATAAGGAGTTCTACTGTGGGCATGCTAGTGGACAATTCAAAGAAGCTGAAAAGCATTATCACACAGTTAACAAAGAGGCTTTAGCCGTAAAATACGGGATAAAGCGATTTGAATTCCATCTCATAGGTCACCATTTCCTTGTGAGATTGGACAACTCCTCTTTCCCCAAGATTCTTGACTTCAAGAATAATGTGTTGCCAGCAAGCAATTACTCCGCCTCAATGAGTGGTTTTCTAAGTATGAGTTCTCAGTGAAACATATAAAATGAGATCATAATGTGATCCCTGATATGTTATCCAGACCACAACAAGTTAAACTCATTTCATCATTGACAGCAATACCTTTGATTTTTATGGCATCAACAACCCCGAAGGATTTTCTTTATCCTTCAGCAGGAGTTAAAAGATATTTTCCTCCATGGGTTATCTTTCTCAGTCCTCAGGACATTCAGACATATGCGAAAAATCATATGTTCCATTATCTGTCACAGCTCCAGAGGCGCAGAGAAGATTTTCACAGTCAAACCAAGTTCTTCCCAGACTATCTTTTTGTCAATAGTCTCTTTTTTAATCCTAACATGAGTCTTCTTGATGAAGAACTTTGGTACTTCTGGTGTATCACAGTCCTATATTCATCTTCTCTTGCTTTTCCCCTTGAAGTAATGAGATATCATCTCTGTGATAATCATAAACACCAGTCTTTGGTTTGGACTCTTATGGAATGGTATAGTCCACTTCCATGGTGGAGAGATCAACTTACTACAGCATGCAGAAAGCTCAACCTTTGGTGTAAACCCAAAGAGGAAATGGACAAGTTTGGAATTATCTTTATTGTCCATAGACCTTATTTTCAACATCCTAATACAAAGCTATTTTGGGCTCAAGAACAAGCTTTTGAATGGAAAGTTATTCCAGACACTTCAGCCCTCCTGCATGATCTTGGCCTATTGAGAAATCTAAAAGACCTTCTTTTAGAAATTAACCATTATCAGCCAAGAAGTCATGATCCCTCTCATACATCTTTTGGACCAAGACATGAACTCATCATTTGTCCTAAAAATCCAAATCCAAAAGAATTCAGTGGCGTAATTATCAAACAAGAAACTCCGTCTTCGACTTACATTTTCTTCCAGGATTCTCAAGACCCTTATGAAGACTTTGAACCGATGAAGATAGAGTCAACAAAACCAGAAGAGCCAGGCCCAAGCCACACTAAAGATCCGTACCCAATCGGTGATCCATGGTGGTACAATGTCTACGATGAGATTGATTCGGATGACTCAGACTATAACAATTTCAATCTCTCACCATCACAAAACTCAATGTGACATGTTTTTTCGTTTGCTTTCAATAATTCGTGCTTTAAACAGCATGATTAGTGTACTTTTGCTTTATGTCTTTGTCATGCTTTAGCATCTTTACTTTAGCATCTTTCCTTTTGCTTTTACTTTTGTAAAAGTAGATTCATTTGCTTTAGCTTTTGCTTTAGTTAAAGGAGTGGTCTTTATTTGATCTTATCCTTTTGGTGCGGGGTCCTGTCCCACCAAAGATGTTTTGTGTTTCCTCTCCTACATCTATATAAGGAGTGAGGTTTTCAGTTTGTAATCAAGTTGGGTTTTTCATAAACCTTAAGTAAATAAAAGAAGTTTGCTTATATCTCATGTTTTGCTAAATAGCTCTGAGGTTCTCTCTCAAAACACGAGGGAGTCCTCCTCCCTCAGCTACTATTACTTGTCCATGAGTTTGCAGTTCACCTCTATCTATCTCTATGAGTATGCTCTTCACTCGCCACACTGGTGGATCTTGTGAATCAGAAAAGAGTTGGAAAAACAACCATCGATCCTTGCTTTAGGCGGTCTCCTCTGTGAGTCCTGTTCACCCGAAGTGTGGGCGCCGAGGCCAGGAGTGCCGTTTATGCCTTTTAATGTGATGGTAGGGACGTAGCAGAGAGCAACCCGAGGTTTTGGTAGCAGAGAGTAATTACATCTTTATGATGTTTTATATATGAATGAACTTTCATTTTCAAAAAAAAAAAACCCAATAATAAAACCCCTGGTTGTCATCTAACGTAGTTGGTTAGGATCACTCACCAGAATTAGACAACCAAATTTCCAATAATTTCCCGAGGATTTTGTTGTTATTATATCATCTAAAACCCCCGGTTGTTTCAAGTTCTTATAAAAAAATACACATTTTAGACTCAAACCCAGAATCAGACAACCAAATCTTAAATATTTTACCACCAAGTCACAATATTAAAGAGTAAATGTAATATCTTAGCAAATAAAATAATTTATTTTAATCTGAAGACGTCTGATCAGTTAATCAATTTTATGTGAAAAAGTCATGTTTACCTTTCGTCGGTTTTTTTCTTGCCGTTTTAACAGTAGTGGTGAATTAGACTGTTAATAACATATTAGGGACCAAAAATGTAATAGTCAACTATTAGCGGGATGAAATTGTCATTCTCCCTCAGAAAATTGTCTTTGAACAATGTGTTATGAAAATTAGATCATTTTATTAAGAACATGAGTAAATGTTCCTTTACTTAAACATAACCTTTTTTTTTAAATAAACTTATCAACGGGTGGGGCATAGAGCAGAAACTTATAATCCAACTAGGTTGACACCTAAACAACTTGTTAGAAAATATCTAATATATATAGTAATAATGTAGGAGAAATATGTCCCTTAAGAAATACGTTATGGTAAATACACAAAGATAAAATGACATATCATCTAAAGTGAAAGTATGTGTCTTTGTGATTCAAATGGCAGAAGGAATGAGTAAAACCATTAGGAAGATTACACCATAAATCAAAGGGTGCCCACAAAGGAACCCTTTCATGCCTATAAAAAGAGGGCATTTGGCTTCACTTTATTTAGTCATTCTTGTTAGCGACATATTCTCAAGATGAATTTCGATGATGCAACACTAGAAGTCTTCGATGCACATTAGCGAGACATTATAAAAAGATGTCGAAACACATTGGTGGTGAAGAGCAATGAATGTGAAGACTAGCGGCAAATCAAAAAAAATCTTGATAAGTCTTAACTTAGGGATCTAATTGTAATGTGAAATATATACTTAAGTATCTAAGCTCATGGGACACATGCACATTCATATAGATGCATTAGAGTCATGTACAAAATATTTTAAACCTTCAAATCCTGCATTTTTTATTGAGACCGGCATACCGGTCCCATATCAGTCACCATACCGGTGGACCTGCTCTGTTTGCAAGCTCTCCGGAACCGGCACATCCAATACCAGTGCCATACCGGCCTACCATAACGGTCTTCCTAGAGATTGCATAGCCACTGGAACTGACATGTATCATTCTGGTCCTCATACCAGTGAGCCTAACATTTGCATGCTTACTGGAACCGGCACGGGCCATACCAATCCCCATACCGGTGTCTATATCGGTGAACCCTATGCTTTTGCATGCTCACTGGAACCGGTGAGGACAATATCGGTACCCATACCGGTCCCAACAGATACATTCAAATGGTAATATAGACGTTGAGAGCCGTTGCTTTGCCATACCGGCATACCGATGTCTGGAGACCGGTATACCACTCTCAGACAGGCAAGTTGGGGCAATTTTCATTTTACTATAAATTGAGCCTCAATTTCTTTTTTGCAACTGATCAAGAACCTTCATACGTTTTATTCTAAGGCAAAAACAAAGAGTTTTATTAACCTTCATATTCATACACTCTTATACATCAAGCTCACACGCTATAAGGGTGGGCAAAAAAAACCGACCGAATTTAGGATTTTTTTCTAACGGTTCGGTTTGCGGTTCGGATTGGCCCACCCCAAATAGTTTACGATTCGGTTCAGATGCTAAACCGAACCAAACCGTTATAATTAAAAAATTATATATTTTTATAAAAAGATTTGCATTTTTCTTTTAATTTTACTTTATGTTTTCTTTTTATTAGTATGCTAATACTTTTATTATTAATTCTTTTTTTAATATATATTTTTTTAATACTTTTATTTTTAAATTTATTTGTTAATAATTTTATTCTTAAATTTTTTGTTTTATGGTTTATTCTTGAAAGAAAGCTGTTGGATTTGTCTCTTAATTAGAATGATGGTAGCATCATTATTCGAAGTAATTTTCAAAAAAATACAAGAATTAATTGTGCCTCATTTTTCAATCCTCTATTGAGTGCATGTGTTCTCTGGAGTCACAGCTTATACCGTAGCACGTCATACTATTTGTTTGCTAGACTAGTTTTTTTTTTTGTCTTCACTTAAGTGGATGAATTTTTTTTAAGTAGAATAATCCGTAAACCGAACCGAACCAATCCGTAAACCGCTGGATTAAAAAAATTTCAATCCGAACCAAACCGTTATTTAATGGTTTGGTTTGAGAGGTAAAAAATCGGACTGTAAAATATAGTTTGGTTCGATTTTTACTAAAAACTGAACCAAATCGAACCGTGCCCACCCCTAACACGCTACACCTTCATATTCATTAGCAGTGAGCTTAGAACACTTGGGTAAGTAACTCACACTTAGAATCTTCATTATCTTTGTGAGTGCCTAAGTGTGTTCTTAAATCTTTTTATCAAACACTTGAGGTTGTGAAATCCCTTTGTGAGTGGGTATACTCAATAGGGTAAATTGTAAAGGTTAGTGAGTGAGCCTATTGTCAAAACTCATTGTAGAGGTTTTTGAGTGAGCCTATATCTAAAACTCAATATAAGAGGTTTAGAGTGAACCTAGTGTGTAAAACTCTTGGTTGCGGGTGAGTACGGAATGCTCTATTGATAGTGGAAATCTTCAAGCGTGACTTGAGGGAGTGGACGTAGGCATTGTTCCGAACCACTATAATTCACGATGTTATTTTCTATATCCTTAACTCTTTACTTATTGCAATCTTTCATTTATATATATGCTTATTACTTAGAAACTTGCATATTGGTGATATATTGAATAGACAAAATCAACCTAAGCTAAATTGGTAAAACTAGATAAAATCGGCAAAGAATTTAAATTCCGTATTATTATACAATAACCAAATTCACCCCTATTGGGAATATAGAGTTTGGTTGTTGTATGCTTATAGGGAATTTCAATTGGTATCAGAGCGAGGTTTTCTCAACAAAGACTTAACCGTCCGAGAGAATAGATCATGGCCTCTACAAGCAACTCATCAAATCTTACCAAGAGATTTTCAACCACTAGACCTCTCTTCTACACCGGAACCGACTACAATTATTGGAAGATTAGGATGTTGAACTACCTTCTTGCGGTTGATGTGAAATCCTTTAAAATGATCACAAAATGTGCAAAAATACCAATGAAGAGAGATAACAATGGTGTAGAGATTCATAAGCCATATTTTGAATGGACCGATAAGGAATACAAACAAGCCTCTATAAATACTAAGGCACTCAACCAACTTCTTTGTACTATTGATCAGAGTCAAATTAACAAGATTTCAGATTTTGGAAATGCATATGAATTGTGAAAGTCTTTGGAAATGGTCAATGAGGGCACAAGCCAACTGAAGGAGTAAAAAATCAACCGGTTCATGTGCGAGTTGGATAGCTTCAAAATGGAAGCCGGTGAAGAGGTTGCGCAAATGATTTCAAGGTTTACAATGATTGTAAATCAACTTAGTACTCTAGGGAAAATTATTGACCCAAGCGATCAAGTGAAGAAAATTCTTAGGTCACTCCCTAAAGAATATAGAAGTTATACTTCCTCCATCAAAGACGCAAACGATATGAACACCTTGAAGTTGGATGACTTGGTGGGAAAATTATTGGAATACGAGATGGAAATCAAGATGGACCAAAGGGAAGAAGAAGAAAATAATAATAAGAGATTAGCCCTTAAGTCATTTGTGAGAAATGAGGATGATGTTAGTTCAAGTAATGAAGAAAAAAATAGTGATGATGAATTAACACATATGACAAATAAATTCAAGAAGTTCCTCAAATCCAAAAATCTTAAAGGAAAATCAAGAATGGATGAGAAGAAAGAAGAAAAATGGTCGCGGAAGCACAATAAATTAATTTGCTATGAGTGTGAAAAATCAGGTCATATAGCTACCGATTGCCCACTAAGGAAATTCAAAGGAAAATTCAAGAAGAAAGCAATGATAGCAACTTGGAGCGATAGCGACTCCAGCTCATCCGAGGAAGAAATTAAAAAAAGAACAAATCTCACATTTATGGCAATCGATGATGATGACTTCTTCTTCGAAAGCGAAGAAGAAAAAGTACATAATTCTCTTGAATATAATGAATTGCTTGATGCTTTTAATGAATTACATAAGTTATGTGAATTGCTTAAAAAGAAGAATAAAATGACTAAAAATGAGCATTCATTATTATTAAATGATCATGCATTAATTATTGAGAAAAATGAAATGCTTGGAAAAGAAATCGCATGTTTAAATGATGAAAAGCTAGAACTTAAAAAGAGCATATCTAACGTACCATCTAGCTCAAGTACATGTGATTGCGAATCTATTATGAATGAAAATGTTTCATTAAATAAAAATATCATAGATTTATAAAATATTGTAGCAAAATTCACTTTGGGAGAAAGAAACTTCAATATGTTATTTGGATCCCAAAAATGTGCTTATAACAGAGAATGATTAAGATATAGGCCTTACATAAAGAGAAAATTTTTAAAGAACTATTTTGTAAAGACATCTAATTCTCATGAAAATATTGCTATGTATGAAAATATCACATGTCTTGCATGCAATAAGAAATGACACAAAATATTTGAGTGCATGAACAAAAATATGAAAGTAAATACATGGATTTCTCAATGAATCAAAATTAACCCTCATCGATCCAAGAAATATTTGGTACCAAAATGCACTTAAATAATTTTGTATGGGGAGATTTGAGAATGATCAATCAATGAGAAATGCAGTTGATCCCAAAGACTCAAAAGAGATGGGGGAAGAGCTTAACAAAGAAAGAATATCAAAATCCTAAAAAATGAACGAATTTGGATAATTGGTGGATTTGTCACCTGATGACCAAGGTAATAGGTAAAATATGTGTTTATCTGTGTTTACGGAAACATTGTTACCATTTCCTTCAATATGTATGTTTATTTCAATAAATATGAATTGATCTTAATTTTGAAGCATGCTAGTAATTAGGCATTATTGCATTAAATAAATGAAATATGGTTTGATTGTCTATTTATAAGTATTGAGTGATATTATGCAGAATGTGCTTCATTTGATATGAATTGTTTGTTTTAAGTATCAATGGATCCCATTTAGTTGATAAATAACTTGCGCGATTCATTAAAAAATGCTTAAAAATTATTTTGGGGCCATTTTGTCGATAAAACAATGAGATACACTTTCGTGACCCTTTTAGGACCGGCTTACCAGTTTGGGTAAGTGCTTACCGGTCTTCGGGACCGAAAAACCAGTCAGTATACCGGTCTGTGTGTTTAAAAACCCCAGACGTGATTTTTTATTCTTATTTCGTCTCATTTTCTCTCAAATCCTCTCAAACTCTCTCCAAATCATCCCAATCGACCTTCAAACTCCTCCTAAGGTAATTTTGTCCCTCTCCTACTAATATTTAGTCATCATTTCACTTTATTACTCATTAATCTCTTAGATTCCCAATTTTTAGGTTTTGAAAATCCTATAAATAAATTTATTAGATTCGGTCATCTTAGGTTGTTTTTGGTAAAATTTCTTTTTCAAAATCACTTAGGATGTGTTTAGAACCTATATCCACCACGTTTTTGGATCGATTCCGTTGTTTATTGAAAAACCCCAAAACTTTACTCTTTTTGCACACAAACCCCAAAATTTCACACTTTTTGCAAAATGGACCATGAGCTTAATCCTGATCAGTACTTTACCAATGATTGTCAAAAAAGAATTTACAACGAATTTATTAAAAAGAAAGTGTTTTCAAAATCTTATTTTTGCAATCTCGCAGATTTGACCGATTTTCCGTGTCACTCAATTCTTCAACGTCACGAACTTACTTACCTTTGTCAAATGTGTAATCATATCTATCCAAACCTTGTCAAAGTGTTTCACACCAATATGGAATTTCCCATTAATACTCATGGAGCCTTTAGGACAACAGTTAACGGAACTCACTTCACCGTCACTCACAACACTGTTAACCGTCTCATTCGAACCTCAAACAATAGACCTATTTGTGCCTCCTCACATAGAGTTTTCCATCAACTTGAGTGCATCTCTAGAGCCGGAGTTATGGAATTTGTGTAAAGAGATGCCCTCGTCCCTCATCCATATCCGGATGTCCATGTTCTTAAAAAGGTTGACTCAGTCTTTGATATTCAAGTTCTCACCGAAATCATCCAATGCATTATCTGTTAAGGTTGGTGCTCTGAGCGCCAATTTTATTATATATTTCCCTGTAAATACTAATGTAACATTTTATTATGAATAAAATAAATAGTTTATATTATATAACATCTATTTTTATATGATAAAGACGTAACAACCTTTAGAATGATTAGTTATGATATTGTTGCAAAAGCGTCGCAATTTTCATTGAGTTGTATCATGACGTTGTTATTCTTAGACAGTTCCTGGTTAAGGTTACACTACTTGGTCAGTAAAGTATACCTGTTGAGACTGGTACATGTCGTATACTGGAATCTTGGATTCTGATGGTTTCTCAATGAACCATGAGTTTTGGAGACTCGTATAGACGTGTAGGTGTTTATAGCGGATAAACACTGAACGACTCACCGAAGATTCTTAATGGATGGTACACCAACGTCAATAAGAATCTTCCCGGGTTGAGTGAGCATAATGATTCTTTGACTTGAGATACCACTATGGATATATGAGTTATCCTTCACACTTAGATGACATTCACGTCACAGATCTATCTAGATTAGACCTCCGCATGTTCGTTGGGTGTGGACTGATGCTCATGATATCCTGTGTGTATCAAGATAGGATCTGTCATTTATGTGTACAGAGCATATGTATTAAATATGAAATTAGCAATCTGTTAAATTCATGGGCCCGCGGTACACTGTAGAAATTAGTTCTAAATGTTATTAAGGGATTGCTAATAGAAACGTCGACGTGATTATATCTATAGAGATTTGACGTTTACATCTATATCTCTGGAATAATCCGGATACTTGTGACGGAGTGATTATACGTATGTTGTGACCTCGACCTGTATGGTTCAGAGAATTTATCTGTGTTCGTCATAATTTAAGGGTGGGTGAATTATGGACACAAAATTTGATTTCATGACGGATATGTCTGAATCTAGAGACTCTCACTAGTGAAATATACTCGTAGAGTACTAGGGCAACTTTTATTAATAATACTGATTATTTATAACTCGTTTAACGGTTAAACGAAATATACATGCAAATGGACCTAATGGTCATTTCCTAATTAATGTGTATTTGTATTTAATATTTGATATTATTAAATACACATTAATTAATTGTCAAATTATGATATTTGACATATATCATTAATATATCTATTTTGAGAAATTTAATGTAAATATAATACATATATTCAAGATATTTGTGTTTAATTATTTAATTATTTAATTGTTAAATAATTAAATTAATTAAAAACTAAATATCTTTTGTCATGATTTTAGTTAGGAAATGACATGATTTGGTTGGTTCAGTTGTAAAGTTAACTTTATGACAAAGGTGATCATTTGAAACAAATTAACTAATAAAGCATTTACCATTTAATTTGTTGAAACAAAAAATTAAAATATCTTGATATTTTTCTACATGTTTCGACCAAGTGGGGATAGTTAAAAAAAGTGTTTTATTTTCATTTTATTTTCATAAAAATAAGTTGCAAAATAAATTACAAAGTAATGTTGAGAGAAAACAAGAAGAACAAAAGAAATACATCAAGCAAATTCTTAGATTTTTTAAGTAATTTCCATCTTTCTTCAACTATGAAATTATTTTCATGTATCTAGGCTTCAATTTATAATGCTTAGAATTTTCTCTACTCTTTAAGTATGAAATTTTAATGGTTGTGAACTTGAAAGATGAGCATGTTTGTTAATAAAGATTGAATGAAATTAGTTCATTAACACTCGTTTAGCCATTTGATGGTGATGTTGCCATTATAGAGTTGTTTAGCCACTCATAGATGACCTATAATTGTTCTTGAGTTGTTTCATGATGGTGTGGTAAGGATTGGATTAAAGAATTAAATTTATTTAATTTGGTTTAATTTGTCAATTTATGGAAATTATAAAATTAGGGTTCATAACCCTTTCCAAATTCGGGGATTTTCATATATGTGATGTAATTTGATGTATATATGATGTGTGTTAAATTTGGGATTGATTGGATTTGATCTTGACATGTTTTGAACTAAAAATGATCAAATTACAAATCTTGGAAAATCTGGGGTGCTCTCGGCAATTTCCAAAAATTGGGGATTTTTGTTGCAATTTATATTTTCATGTATTAGACATGTATAAATCATTTTGGGATTGATTTGGAATCACTTAAATATGTATTTGACAATTTAATGACCAAAATGATCAAAATAGAAAATTATGGGTCAATTCGACAATTAAAGGAAATTTGATTTATTGGGTTAAAATTTCAGATTTTAAGTATTGAGTAATTAAATAAATAAATTTTTTTAATTGATCTAAGAAAAATTTTTGAAATCGAAAAATTCTGATTTTCCGCGTTCCGCTGCGCTAACCTGGTAATTCCCTATAAAACCCCAACAAAATGGTATTAGAGAGAGTCTGATTTTGGACGTCCGATATGATTATGCCTTTGAAATTCAATGTTTATTTAATTTGATTAAATAAAGTAAAAGCATATTTTGCGGAAAAATCCCTATTTAAAAATAAAATTTTAATTAAATATGTATTTGATGCATATTACTTGGTCCGTCTTGTCAATACCGCTTATCGATAAATTTTAGGCGATTATATCCGAGAACGTGCCAAAACTGTGAGGATATGGTCGGTAGAAATTTATATGTACCAGATATATTTGATATTAGGTGAATTCAAGCGAAAGCGGAATCCTAAACGTGTCAAAGCTGTCAAGGTTACGCAAGTATCTTGAATTTATCATTGACAAGTTTAACCTTGATATGCCTCATTGTGAACGTGTCAAATATGTCACAACGAGAAACGACCAGAATCGAAAACCTAGGAGTCACTTGTGAGTGATCGACAATGAGTTGTCTATCTAATGAATATACGTAGGCAAGAACGTGCCAAAGTTGTGAGCTGAAATATATTCATGGGGTCAACCTTTTACTATTATGTTATGATTTGATTATCGCATGTTTTGTATTCTGTTTGGGGATTACAGTTTTGCATGAAATAGTGGGAGATACATTTTTAGATTAAAAATTCATGATCTATTTAATGCTTTATGATATGATATGAAACTATTTTATTTGCTGATTGTTTATTCGCTATCTATTTGATAGATTTATGATGGCGGCACCAATGGCCAACCTCTTTGCTCGTATGCTTGATACGATTAAGCTTAAGGGCGTTAAGAATTTTGCCGAATGGGATATGGATTTGAGGATCGTCATCGAATCCAGGAAGATGGGATACATATTGGAAGGTCCATTACCGCTTGCTATATCTCCAGATGCATCACCTGAAGAAGTTGAGACTTTTCGTAGATGGAAAGATGATGATTTAAGAGTTAAATCATACATACTAAGTTCCCTTTCTTCTGATCTTAAGAAGTAATACTTTGAGATGCACGATGCATATAGCATGATGACACAACTCCGTGAATCGTTCATGAACTAGGAACATGTCGTGGTTCATAGAGTTGCAATGGAACTATTCCATTATAAACTTGATGAGGGACAGACTGTGAGTCCACATGTGCTTTATTTGATCGATTTGATCGAGCAATTGAGGCACAATGACTTCTCTCTCAATGAAATTCTGGGACGTAGTGTCATACTCGGTTCGCTCCCAGTGTCATATCGCCAGTTCGTCATGTACTTCAACATGAATGGGATTCACTGCTCTTACTGTGAGTTGCATAAGATGCTTCTCACAGCAGATGAAGATTTAAGGAAGTGAGTTCTGTATGGGCCAAAATTGGGCCCAATGGTAAAATCGATATTTCACCTCCGGACCAACTACACAGCCAAAGACCCGAAACCTATTAAAGAGCCCAACTCATAAACTGTATTGGGCCAAGGGATCCCAGAAGCCTAAGCCCATTATCAATAAAAGATGTTACCAGAATAGCAAATAAACACCTCAGTTACCAGTTCAGGAAAATGCTTGAACCCATAACCTCCACCATTTAATCGACCGTTTCAAGACATCCGACGGAAACAAGAGTAAATGAACGTGTCTCAAAGGACTTATAAAAGGAAGAGGTTTCACTTGGAGGGGAGGAGGTCACAACTCTCATATTTGAGCTCTCAAAGGTTTTTACTCTCTAAACATCGGCCCACCGCCCTCACCGCAGTCTACGGAAGTCAAGGTAACCCTGAATCTTGCTTTTCATTAGGTTCATTCGACCGTGTCCCTTGGACCTTTGTCAAGTCCATTTGACAATAGTCTCATGGACATGTAGAGTGAAAATTATTTTGGACCTTCATCAGTTTCACTCGACCGTAGTCTCCTGACCTTCATCAGGTCAGGTAGAATGAAGATTCACTTGGACTTTCATCAAGTTCATTCGACCATAGCTTCATGGACCTTCATCAGTTTCATTCGACCGTAGTCTCCAGACCTTCATCAGGTCAGGTAGAATGAATATTCACTTGGACCTTCATCAGGTTCATTCGACCGTAGTCTCCTGACCTTCATCAGTTCAGGTAGAGTAAAAGTCTCATGGACCTTCATCAGGTCTAGTAGTATGAGAAGGAAAGACTGTCATAGACCTTCATCAGGTCTGGTAGAGTAAAGACCCTCATTGACCCATGTTAGATCCAATAGAATTAGGAATGAAGACTCTCGTGAATCTTCATCATGTCTGGAGTGTAGACTCTCATATACCTTCCTCAGGTGTAATAGAGTGTGTAGACTCTCATATACCTTCATCAGGTATAATGGAGTGTGTAGAATTTTCTTGGACCTTCATCAGGTCGGGAAGAGTAGACTCCTATGTACCTTCATCAGGTATAGTGGAGTGTGTAGACTTTCTTGGACATTCATCGGGTCATGTGGAGTGCAGACTTGATATACCTTCTTCAAGTATAGTAGAATGAAAACTTTCTTAGACCTCCATCAAATCTGGTAATCTGTAGACTCATTTATACCTTCATCAATATGTATGGTCGACTTGAAACATAAGACAAAGAAACATCCTCCATACGGGACATCATTATAACCTTATGCCCAGTCGACACAACAGGCAAGTAAAGGTCTCATTATTTCAGTCAAACAGAGTACGCTTCTTACATTAAAGAGTCATTGACTAGTCACTCGACAAATCCTCCAGACGACATGTATCAATGTTCTCATTTCTTTACTTACCACGATTGTGGTTTTAAAAATTGCAAGTAATGCCATATGACATATTTGAAGACCCGGACTACTCCTAGTCAAGACTACATTGAAGACTCCCTATCGTATGGAGTGTACCCTGAACCTTCATCTGGTTCAGTCGACTGGGAACATTCCCCATGGCTCATGTAGAGTCAAGTTCAACATATGACCTTCATATGGTATAGAAAAATTTGAAGACTCCCATGGTCCCTGACCAGTAGTATGAATATTTTCCTGAACCTTCATCTGGTTCAGTCGACCGAGGACATCCCCCATGGACTCATGTCGAGTCAAATGAAGACATGGACTTCCTACAGTCCATACGACAATGTTGTGTGAAATAACTCATGAACCTTCATCTGGATCAGT
Source organism: Zanthoxylum bungeanum (assembly GCA_019454045.1). NCBI lineage: Eukaryota > Viridiplantae > Streptophyta > Magnoliopsida > Sapindales > Rutaceae > Zanthoxylum > Zanthoxylum bungeanum. Next base: position 65,657 of record SKCR01029297.1, read on the forward strand.
CGACCGGGGACATCCCCTATGGACTCATGTCGAGTCAAATGAAGACATGGACTTCCTACAGTCTATACGACAATGTCGTGTGAAATAACTCTTGAACCTTCATCTAGTTCAGTCGACCGAGGACATCCAACATGGACTCATGTTGAGTCAAATGAAGAAATGGACTTCCTACAGTCCATACGATAATGTCGTGTGAAATAACTCATTAACCTTCATCTAGTTCAGCTGACCGGGGACATTCCCCATGGACTCATGTCGAGTCAAATGAATACATGAACATCCTTCAATCCATACGACATGTCTAGTGAATTAACTCAATAACCTTCATCTGGTCCAGTCGACTGAGGACATCCCTCATGGACTCATGTCGAGTCAAATGAATACATGGACATCCCTCAGTCCATATGACATGTTGAGTGAATTAACTCCAGAACCTTCATCTGGTCTAGTCGACCGGGGACACCCCAGGGGACTCATGTCGAGTCAAACGAGGTCTTGGACTTCCTTCAGTCCATACGATGTGTCGAGACAAATACAAACTCTTCCTCAATCCATACGACTATGTCGATTGAGGTTACCTTCTGAACCACCATATGTGTCAATCAACCAGGAACACCCAATGAAGGATTTAGAACAACACAATTAAAGTCAGACTCCCTCAGTCCGTACGACGGAGCATCGTGATGATTAACTTTGAGCCTATACTAGGATCAGAAAAACGACTACCAGTGCCCTGATTCATTTCGACATGCGCAAAAGTACTCTCCAAGTCTTGGGCTTCAAGACTTAGAGAGTATGAGACAAACTATACGGGCCAAAATTGGGCCCAAGGGTAAAATCGACATTTTACCTCTGGACCAACTACACAGCCAAAAACTCGAAACCTATTAAAGAGCTCAACTCATAAACTGTATTGGGCCAAGAGATCCCAGAAGCCTAAGCCCATTACCAATAAAAGATGTGACCAGAATAGCCAATAAACACTTCAGTTACCAGTTCAGAAAAACGCTTGAACCCATAACCTCCACCATTTAATCGACCGTTTCAAGACATCCAACGGACAGAAGATTAAATAAATGTGTCTCAAAGGACTTATAAAATGAAGAGGTTTCACTTGGAGGGGAGGAGGTCACAACTCTCATATTTGAGCTCTCAAAGCTTTCTACTCTTTAAACATCGGCCCACCGCCCTCACGGCAGTCTACGGAAGTCAAGGTAACCCTAAATCTTGCTTTTCTTTATTTACCGCTCGTCTTCACTACTGACTTAAGTGTCGGAGTGCCTACGGCACCCACCAAACCGGTGGGCAGTACTCCCCGCTCATTCCACATTTGTTTTGCAGGATCGCTAGTGCCCCAACCTACAAATTCATGATTGTGGACTTCTGGCGAAATCCAGCATCCACAAGTTCAGACTCACCTTCCGAAACCCACTTCACTTTTCGCTTCATCCCAATCCAATTCAAAGGGGAATAAGACAAAAGAAAGAAGAAGAAAGGTTTCAATGTTCCTCCGCAGGCTAAGGTAGTGAAGCCCAAGAGAGCTTCTGAAGATAAGTGTCACCACTGCTAGAAAGTCGGGCACTGGAAAAGAAACTTTCTAGACTATCTCGCGTAAATAAGGAAGGAAAGAGCATCGACATCATGTACTTTTATTTTTCCTATTATTGATATCTCATTGGCTTGTGAAGCTATGACATCTAATTAGATTTTAGATTATGCTTGTCCTATTCACATTTGCAATACGTTGCAGATGCTGACGAAAAGTAGATGGCTGAAAACTGGGGAGATGCAATTGCGATTCGGGAGTGGCGACTCTCTGGATGCTGTTGCAGTGGGCATATGCGAGATTCCCTTACCCAGTCGAATGACTGCTATTTTGTGTCAGGATGTGTGGAGAATATTATGTATCTTTTTGTATTAGATACTGAAGGATATAATGTAAATATTAAGAATCGTTCTTTATATTTATATGATAGAAATAATATTCAGATCATTTGTTGTCCAAATGAGCATGGTCATTACATATTGCGTACCTCACAAGATATCTTTAATACTGGAATTAATAAATGTAAACAATCTAATATAAATAATACTGAATTGTGGTATATGAGGTTGGGTCATATATATATGAAACGCCTAACCCAGTTGGTTAGGAATGGTTTGATATATGATCTCACCATTTAACCTTATCCAACTTGCGAATCTTGCATTCGGGGTAAAATGACCAAAGCCACATTTTCAGGTGTTGGATACCGAGCCACTGACTTATTGGAACTCGTACATTCTGATGTATGTGATCTTATGAGTCATACTGCACACAATGGTTTTTCATACTTCATCACCTTTACAGATGATGTGTCATAATACGGTTATGTTTATTTGATGAAACATAAATCGGGAACCTTTGAAAAGTTCAAAGAATTCTGAATTAAAGTTGGAAAGCAGACTGGTTAATATATTAAATGCCTTCGATCTGATCGAGGCGGTGAATATATGAGTGGAGAGTTCACTAATTATTTAAAAGAGAATGGGATTCTCGCTCAATATACTCCTCTGGGCACTCCGCAGCATAATGAAGTGTCAGAGAGGAGAAATTGGACATTAATGGATATGGTCCGATCAATGTTGAGTTATACATATTTACCATATTACTTATGGGGTTATGCTCTTTTAATTGCCGCTCATCTCCTGAATAAGATTCCTTCTAAAGTTATTCATACAACTCCGTATGAGATATGGACCGGTAGGAAATCAAATCTTAGTTATATTAAGATTTGGGGGTGTCCTGCATACGTCAGGATGGCTCAGCAGAATAAGCTTTTGCCTTGAGGGAATAAGTTTAGGTTTGTTGGATATCCTTCAAATACCAAAGGATATTTATTCTATGATATCGAGCATCGAAATGTGTTCGTAGCTCGCTTCACAAAATTTCTAGAAATAGAATTTTTGTCTGAAGTTGATGATCATAGAGAGGTTGAACTTGATGAATTACAACCTGATACCAATGAACTAACGGAGGAACCTGAAGTTCAAGGAGATGAAGAACATTCAAAACACACACTCCGTAGGTCACAAATGGTATCTAGACCTCCTGAACGCTTGTATTTGATACAAGAAAAGAGTCTTGATGTTCTCTTAGTGGAAGAGACTGACCCTTTTACCTATAGAGAATCGATATTGGACATCGACTCCGTGAAGTGGCAAGAAGCCATGAAATCCGAGATAGACTCAATGCATGAGAATCAAGTTTGGAACTTGGTTCTGCTTCCTGAAGTAATTGTTCATATCGGTTGTAAATGGATTTACAAAAGGAAGTGAGGGCCCGATGGAAAGGTTGAAACCTTTAAGGCCTGACCGATAGCTAAAGGTTACTCGCAGTGACCTGGTGTCGACTACGATGAAACTTTTTCGCCAGTAGCAATGCTAAAGTCTATAAGGGTTTTGTTGTCAATTGACGCTTATCATGATTACGAGATTTGGCAAATGGATGTCAAAACAACTTTTCTAAATGGGTTTCTTGATGAAGAAATATATGTGGAACAACCGGAGGGTTTTGCATCCATCGAGAACTCAGGCATGGTATGCAAGCTGAAAAAGTCCATTTATGGACTTAAACAAGTTTCACGAAGTTGGAATTTTCAATTCGACAAGAAAATCAAATTGTCTGGTTTTCTCAAGAATTCGGAAGAATCTTGTGTGTATAAGAAGGCCAGTTGGAGTATGGTGGTATTTTTTATTCTCTATGTTGACGACATCCTTATTATGGGGAATGATATCGGAATGATGTAAGGCGTCAAAGCTTACCTCTGTAAAAATTTCTCCATGAAGGACCTGGGTGAAACTTCTTATGTTTTAGGCATAAAACTCTATAGAGATAGAGAAATGAAGCTTATTGGATTATCCCAATCAATGTACATAGATAAGATCTTAGAACGATATAATTTTGGTAACTGTAAGACAACAAACATACCGTTCAGACATGGCTTACATCTTTCGAAGAAGATGTGTCCATAAACAGAATATTAGAAGATTAGAATGTCTAATTGGCCTTATGTTTCGTGTTTGGGCAGCATCATGTATGTCATGTTATGTATTAGGTCTGATATCAGCTTCACAGTTAGTGTGACAAGCAGATATCAGTCCAATCCAAGAAATGACCATTGGATGACCATTAAACATATCCTCAAGTATCTTAAAGGTACTAAGGATAAGTTTATTATCTAGGGAGGAAATGAACAGCAAGTTAATGGGTAAATGGATTCTGATTTCCAATCGGATCCTGATGATAGAAAGTCTACATCAGGATTCGTGTTTACCCTTAACGGATGTGCAGTTTGTTGGAAGAGTTCCAAAGGGGTCGACAGTTGATTCCACCACAGAGGCAGAATATATTGCAGCTTCTGAAGCTGCAAAGGAAGCTGTATGGGTTAGGAACTTTATCACATAATTAGGAGTAGTCTCAACCAACGAGAATCTGATTCTGTTATATCGTGATAATACTGGAGCCATTACGCAAACAAAAGAACCAAAGACGCATCAGAAGTCGAAGCATGTGGAACGAAAGTACCACATCATTTGAGAGATTATGTCGCGAGGGGACATTGTCGTGTGCAAGGTATCGAGTGAAGATAATGTAACAAAACCGTTTACCAATGCCATACCTCCGAAGTTATTTGATAAACATATGGAGTCAATGAGTATTAGATACAATCGATATTGGCACTAGAGTAAGTGGGGAATTTTGTTAGGGTTGGTGCTCTGAGCACCAAATTTATTATGTATTTCCCTGTAAATTATAATGTAATATTTTATTATGAATAAAATAAACAGTTTCTGTTATATAACATCTCTTTTTATATGGTAAAGACGTAACATACCTTAGAATGAATAGTTATGATATTGTTGTAAAAGCGTAGCAATTGTCATTGAGTTGTATCATGACGTTGTCATTCTTAGACAGTTCCTGGTTAAGCTTACACTACTTGGTCAGTAAAGTAAACCCGTTGAGACTAGTACATGTCGTATACTAGAATTTTGGATTCCGATGGTTTCTCAATGAACCATGAGTTTTGGAGACCCGTATAGACGTGTAGGTGTTTATAGCGGATAAACACTGAACGACTAACCGAAGATTCTTAATGGATGGTACACCAACGTCAATAAGAATCTTCTCAGGTTGAGTGAGCATATTGATTCTTTGACTTGAGATACCACTGTGGATATATGGTTTATCCTCCACACTTATATGGCAATCACGTCACAGATCTATTTAGATCAAACCTCCGCATGTTCGTTGGGTGTGAACTGATGCTTAGGATATCCTGTGTGTATCAAGATAGGATCTGTCAGTTTTGTGTATAGAGCATATGTATTCAATATGGAATTAACAATATGTTAAATCCATGGGCCCGTGGTACACTGTAGAAATTAGTTCTAAGTGTTTTTAAGGGATTGCTAATAGAAACTTCGACGTGATTATATCTATAGACATTTGACGTTTACATTTATATCTCTGGAATAATCTGAATATCTATGACGGAGGGATTATACGTATGTTGTGACCTCGACATGTATGGTTCAGAGAGTTTATCCGTGTTTGTCATAATTTACGGGTGGGTGAATTATGGACATGAAACTTGATTTCGTGAAGGATATATCTGAATATAGAGAGTTTCACTAGTGAAATATACTTGTATAGCACTATGGCAATTTTTATGAATAATATTGATTATTTATAACTCTTTAACGGTTAAACGAAATATACATGCAAATGGACCTAATGGTCATTTCCTAATTAATATGTATTTGTATTTAATATTTGATATTATTAAATACACATTAATTAATTTTCAAAATATGATATTTGACATATAGCATTAATATATGTATTTGAGATATTTAATGTAAATATAATACATATATTTAAGATATTTGTATTTAATTGTTAAATAATTAAATTAATTAAAAACTAAATATCTTTCGTCATGATTTTAGTTAGGAAATGGCATGATTTGGTTGGTTCACTTGTAAATTTAACTTTATGATAAAGGTGACATTTGAAACAAGTTAACTAATAAAGCATTTACCATTTAATTTGTTGAAACAAAAAATTAAAATATCTTGATATTTTTCTACGTGTTTCGGCCAAGTGGGGATGGTTAACAAAAGTGTTTTGTTTTTATTTTATTTTCATAACAACAAGTTTCAAAATAAATTCTAAAGTAAGGTTGAGAGAAAACAAGAAGAACAAATGAAATACATCAAGCAAATTCTTGGATTTTTTAAGTAATTTCCAACTTTCTTCAACTAGGAAATGTTTTCCATGTATCTAGGCTTCAATTTGTGATGCTTATAATTTTCTCTACTCTTTAAGTATGTAATTTAAATTATTGTGAACTTGTTTGAAAGATGAACATGTATGTTAGTAAAGATTGAATGAAATTAGTTCATTAACACTCTTTTAGCCATTTGATGAAGATGTTGTCATTCTACAGTTTCTTAGTCACTCATAGATGACCTAAAATTGTTCTTAAGTTGTTTCATGGTGGTGAGACTTGTTTGGTGTGGTAAGGATTGGATTAAAGAATTGAATTTGTTTAATTTGGTTTAATTTGTCAATTTGTAGAAATTGTAAAATTAGGGTTCATAACCCTTTCCAAATTTGGGGCTTTTCATATATGTGATGTAATTTGATGTATATATGATGTATGTTAAATTTGGGATTGATTGGATTTGATCTTAACATGTTTTGAACTAAAAATGACCAAATTACAAATCCTGGAAAATCTGGGGTGCTCTCGAAAATTTCCAAAAATTGAGGATTTTTGTTGCAATTTTTTTTTCATGTATTAGACATGTATAAATCATTTTGGGATTGATTTGGAATCACTTAAATATATATTTGACAATTTGAGGACCAAAATGATCAAAATACAAAGTTAGGGGTCAATTCGGTTATTAAAGGATATTTGATTTCTTTCGTTAAAATTTTAGATTTTAAGTATTGGGTAATTAAATAAATAAGTTTATTTAATTGATCTAAGAAAAATTTTTGAAATCGGAAAATTCCGATTTTCCGCGTTCTGCTGCGCTAATCCGATAATTCCATATAAAACCCCAACATTATCTTACCACGTAAATGCCATATTGATACCGTTAATCTTTTAGATATATGGGTCATGGGATCCCATGGTCTAGACGTACCCATAGACATAGGGTTTCTAGTTTGTCAGTACATAAAAACCGCCCGTTCTCATCCCCAGCAGAGTCTCCATTACGGCTCTCTGATCACACAACTTCTCCAAAAATATCATGTTCAAATCAGCCCTCATGAGCCACAATTCATTGTCACTCCACACCAACAGATTACTTTAGCCACATTTCATGCCAAAGAGTGGAAAAAAGTCAACGACAGTTGGCGTATAAAGCCCAAGAACATAGCTCATGAAGCCTCCACTTTCAAACGCCCAAGGACGATTGGCGATGCTGATTCTGAAAAGGAAGCTGAAATTGTTGCAACTGAAGCAGCAAGACCATCAAGTTCTAGGCCATCGTCGAATGAGCAGCACAACCTTATCATGTCTAGACTTGACTCTCTAGTTGACAGCATAACCATAAAATTTACTGCCTTAACCACTTTTATGGAGCAGAAATTGATGCTCAGCAGCAGTCCCTTGACGAGCTGAGACTGCGTCAAGACTCAATGGAGAAGAAGATCGATTCCCTAACCGAAGATCTCTGATTATATTTTGGCATACATGTTTTGTTTATTTGGATGCATTTTGGATGTATTAGGGATGTATTTTGATACTTATATGACTAATCATTTTTTAATGAAATGGATATTTCCTTAATTTGAATGCGCTTAATAGATTATATATTTTTTTGGCAAATTGTGCTTTTTAATGAATTTTCATATGTTTATTACACATATTAAATTGGCATCTTGTGGACGCTGATTTTCACCCGAGGTCTACAATTGAGAATTTATAGGTTGGGGCACTAGCGATCCTGCAAAACAAAGGTAGAATAATCGGGTAGTACTGCTGTAGGACACAGAACTTGACGACGCTGTTCTAGGCTCGCGGCCTAGTTGTGAGTACGAAATAACATGGAGTCGCCACCCGGTGTGAACCGGGACAAAGATTTAAGGCCGCACTCACCCCTCACAGGGAAGCCTCAAACGTTGGGTTCGGAATGGTCCCTTACTTATGTCACTTGTGATGATATAATTTGTGCAATAAATGAACCGAGTCTACTCAATAATCATGCTCAAGGGTACTTAGATCTAACATGCTTCCATCTAACTAACTCCTAATCTAAGTTTGCATGCTTGGAAAGTAAATCGTTAAACGATAAACACACAATAAAACACAACGAGCATATCAAACCATTTAATTGAAATAAACAAATAACTATTTGAATATAAACATAAACTAAGCAACCTTATCATGCATAAAACTAACATTATCATGTTTGGACAATAAATAATAAACTAGGACGAATCATGCTTTTAAATAATAGATAAATAACCTACAAACTATATCATGCTCAACTACAAGTTTGGATGGAACGAAACATATGTCTCTTAAGTGGTACGTGGCGTTGTATCCCGAGTACAAACCGCACTACCGTCCATTCGGATTCGGCTACGGAATTTACGTCCGGGTTTCCATCCTATATACCACAAAAGGGAACACACGTTCCGCCCATCCAACAATCACATCATGCCTCAATAAACGACTCTCATGCGAAAATAAATAACAGAAACGAAAAATAATAAATAAAAGAAACGAAAGATAATAAATAAAAGGTGCCCTCAGGTCTAACCTCTTTCGTCGTCTCTCGAAAGCGCGTTACACGGCCGTCGGAAGGGTTGATATTCCGTAACTTTTCCGGTTCACTAATCCAACTTTTTCCTCGATGTTTCGCTGTTTTGGGCTGCTGTTTTCACTCCGTTTTGCTGCTATTTTTGTTGTATTTTCTAATGCAGTTTTATGGTAAATTTGGGGGCTGTTCTCGGCAGTTTCGGGGGGCAGTTTTTGTTACTATGTTTTGTGCAGTTTCTGGGGACTATTTTGTAGCTAAACTGGGCTGGTTTTGGGACCGAATTGGACGTGAGGCTGCAGTGTGTGTGAAGACGTGATTAGCGTGGGGCGAGGGGGGGAATTGGAAGGCAGAAAGTAGTGGGCGAAAGGGCTGGTGGCTTTGTGAGGTAATGGCTCGTGCGATCAAATGGGAAGTGTCTTTGTGAGGCTTTAGCGTGAAGGGTTCGTGTGTTTGTTTGTTAATGTGTGTGGCATAAAGGGGCGTAGGGCTGCTGTGAAGTGAGTGAGTGTAGTGTGTTTAATGAAGTGGTGTGGGCTAATTGAGTGAGGGCAAGAGGCGCCGAAGGATGTACGTGAGGGTGAGGGCTTATGTGCGTGGACGTGTTTAGGCTATGCGTGAAGTAGGGAGTCGTGGCGTTGAATTGAGGGCTGAGGATGGTTAGTTGCTTTGCACGTTAGTGGGGGAGGCTTGTGGACGCTTGGCAGTGAGAAGGGGCAGTTACCGTGAAGGGGGTGTCTGCATGAGGACTAGGTGTCGTGTGTTTGTGATGAAGCTAGGGGCGTGGTGGCTGTTCAAGACTTAAGTTATTAGGGTTTTCTTCTGGTGGATATGTGAGTAGTGCGGCAATATGAAGTGAATTTTGGGAGGCTTTTGGGCGTGAATCAGCAATGCAATTTCTTGTGATTTTGCGTGAATGTGCCAGCCAGCCAGCCAGAGTTTGAATGTGTGGAGATGGGTTATTTTTATAGGCAAGGGGATGGGTTTTACCTTGTTGGGGAGGAATATGATTTGTGAGATATTCTTTTAATTAAAATGTGATAGGGGAAATCTTTAATTAAGGGAAGTGATTTGATTTTTTCTTTTTAGTTAAGGATATGATTTAGTTTAATTAGGCAAGGAATCCATGAGATTTTATTTAAATTGGTAGGTGATTTAACTAAATTAGGAATGTGATTTATTTTAATTAGGAATGTTATTTATGGAATTTAATTTGAATATTTTATTTTGGGAATGAATTTTAATTTGTGACATGTGTTTTATTTAATTTAATTGGATTTATTTAGTTTGTGACATGTATTTTAATGTTTTAATTATTTTAATTTGTGAGATGTGTTTTAATGGGTTGGTGTGTTTTAAAACAGAGGTCCAACAAGCAACCCGAAGCCAAACAACGAGGTTAAATCCAACAAAAATTCCATTTTCCAACTTTACCCTTCCAACGTCCGTTTCCCCGCGACTTTCATGACTAAAAGGTAGTTGCCTCCATACGAGACTCATCATTGGCTAATGTGTAAAAATGCAATGCCTACAGTCGCCCCCACTTTGATGGGACTTGTGCAGTGTGTGACATATAATCCTATCAAAGTACGTGCAATGCATTTTCACTTACCTGGCTCGCCAGCTACCACCTGACTTGCCTGCTGCTTTGAACTGAGTTGATATGGTGGCGAGGTGCCTCGACCTATGGGCTTTGTTCCCGAACCACCGAATGTGAACTGTGCTGATGATCCAGTGGGTCCTCGACCCTGGGACGCATCCCGGAACTGCAACTGATGTGTGGGCCCTCGACCCTGGGACACATCCTAAAAGTGATGATGAATGAATTCTTGGCTTGCCAGCTGCCACCTGACTTGCCTGCTATTTCGAACTGAGTTGATTGTGTGATGGGCACCTCGGTCCTGGGACGCATCCCGAAACTGCTAATGACAATGGGGCACCTCGACCCTCGAACTGATGATGTAGTGGGTACGCATCTCGACCCTGGGCACACATCTCGTCCCGGAACTATAACCGACAACGGGGGCACGCATCTCGGCCCTGGGTACGCATCTCGACCCAATACCGCTGACAAGAGGGACCTCGCCCTGAATATGATGTGGTGGGTACGCATCTCGACCCTGGGCACACATCTTCGGCCCGGAACTACAACCGACAACGGGGGCACGCATCTCGGCCCTGGGTACGCATCTCGACCCAATACCGCTGACAATAGGGACATCACCCTGAATATGATGTAGTGGGTACGCATCTCGACCCTGGGCACGCATCTCGGCCCTGGGTACGTATCTCGACCCAATACCACTGACAAGAGGACCTCGCCCTGAATATGATATAGTTGGTACGCATCTCGACCCTGGGCACGCATCTCGGCCCGGAACTAAAACCGACAACGGGGGCACGCATCTCGGCCCTGGGTACGCATCTCGACCCAATACCGCTGACAAAAGGGACCTCGCCCTGAATATGATGTAGTGGGTACGCATCTCGACCCTGGGCACGCATCTCGGCCAGGAACTACAACCGACAATTGGGGCACGCATCTCGGCCCGGAACTACAACCGACAATGGGGGCACACATCTCGGCCCTGGGTACGCATCTCGACCCAATACCGCTGACAAGAAGGACCTCGCCCTGAATATGATGTAGTGGGTACGCATCTCGACCCTGGGCACGCATCTCGGCCCGGAACTACAACCGACAACGGGGCACGCATCTCGGCCATGGGTACGCATCTCGACCCAATACCGCTTACAAGAGGGACCTTGCCATGAATATGATGTAGTGGGTACGCATCTCGACCCTGGGCACCTCGACCAACCACCGCTGACAATAGGGACCTCGCCCTCGAACTGATGATGTAGTGGGCACCTCGACCCTGGGCACCTCGACCCGGAACTACAACCGACAATGGGAGCACCTCGACCCAACACTGCTGACAATAGGGACCTCGCCCTCGAACTGATGATGTGGGCCTCGCCCCAAACTGATGTAGATGTGGGCCTCGACCCATGCTCCATCCTCAAAATGATACTGATGTGGGCCTCGCCCCATGCTCCATCCTCAAATTGATACTGATGTGGGTCTCAACTCTGGGACTCATCCCCGAAACTGATACCGATATGGGCCTCAACCATGGGACTCATCCCCGAAACTAGTGCTAACGCGGGCCTCAACCCTGGGATCCATTCCCGAAACTGCTGATATTGTGGGCCTCGCCCCCATGCTGATATTGATGTTAATATGGGCCTCGCCCTCAGACTGATACTAATATGGGCCTCGCCCCAAACTGATACTGACATGGGCCTCGCCCCATACTGATATTGATATGGGCCTCGCCCCCATACTGATACTGATGCTAATATGGGCCTCACCCTCACACTGATACTGATATGAGCCTCGCCCCTATGTTGATACTGATATTGGCCTCGCCCTCAGAGTGCCATATCCGGCAAGACCGATTTTGATGCTAATGTGGGCCTCGCCCCCAGAGTTCCATACCCGGCAAGACTGATACTGAACCAATGTGGGCCTCGCCCCCAGAATGCCATACCCGGCAGAACCGATGCTGTATCTCCATACCCGGAGTGCCATACCCGGCAGAACCGATGTTGTATCTCCATACCCTGAGTGCCATTCTCGGCAGAACCGATGCAGTATCTCCATACCCGGAGTGCCATACCCGGCAGAACTGATGTTGTATCTCTATACCCGGAGTGCCATACCAGGCAGAATTGATGTGATATCTCTATATCCAGAGTGTCGTACCTGGCAGAACTGATCCGATATCTCTATATCCAGAGTACCGTACCTGGCAGAACTGATTTGATATCTCTATATCTAGAGTGTCGTACCTGGAAGAACTGATACTAAACCAATGTGGGCCTCGCCCCCAGAATGCCATACCCGGCAGAACTAATACTGAACCAATGTGGGCCTCGCCCCCAGAATGCCATACTCGGCAGAACTAATACTGAACCAATGTGGGTCTCGCCCCCAGAATGCCATACCCGGCAGAACTACTACTGAACCAATTTGGGTCTCGCCCCCAGAATGCCATACCCGGCGGAACTAATACTGAACCAATGTGGGCCTCGCCCCTAGAATGCCATACTCGGCAAAACTAATACTGAACCAATATGGGTCTCCCCCCAGAATTCCATACCCGGCAGAACTAATACTGAACCAATGTGGGCCTCGCCTCCAGAATGCCATACCCGGCAAACCTGCTATTGATGCTGATGATAATGTGGGCCTCGCCCCCAGAGCGCCATACCTGGTAAAACTGATGCTGATAATAATGGGGCTTCGCTCTATGATTCATTCCTGGATTCATTCTAAAAAACTTTCACATGTGGGGCCTCGCCCTATGATTCATTCTCGGGAACTGTTTGCGATGTGGGCCTCAACCCTGGGATCCTGAAACTTCTGGTGATGTGGGCCTCAACCCTGGGATTCATTACCGGATTCATTCCAAAACTATGACGGTGTGGGCCTCGACCCTGGGATTCATTCCCAGATTCATTCTAAAACTCTGCTGATGTGGGCCTCGGCCCTGGGATTCATTCCCGGATCCATTCCAAACCTCTACTGATGTGGGCCCCGACCCTGGGACTCATCCCCAAAACTAAAATTGATATGTTTTTGTTTCTGGTGGGCTTGTCTTTGCCGTTTTCTCTTTTTCTTCTTTTGAGACCTATGGATACAAAACAAAACAAACACAAAAGAGAATGCAAAATATGTTACGTGTATGCATGCATGCATGCATGAATGAATTTCCTATTCCGTTGGGTTAGGTCTTCCACCAGTTCTCCAGGTGATTGCTCAGTCTTCTCTTTGGTCTCATGACTCAATATCTTGTTGTTTCCCTTATTCGCGGGGTGGTAGACTAGTCGTCCCCAGTCTCGATTTATCTTTCTGTTCTTCGCTGCTTGCACTTGGTCAAGATGAACCACATGGTGGGGCCTTCCATATCATACTATATCACATGCTACGAAATAGTCCCAATAGTTACACATATTATTGCCCTCAAAGAATGCTCAGTATTGAAACCAGAGATCTTTCAAAACACCCAATGCAACTCAAACCCAAGTATTTGAATAAATGATCTATGCCAGTCTCAAAGTGTGTGTGTGCAAAGGTTCTTTCACAGCTTGATCCTTAAGCAATCCAACTCAATGATTTCGTTTAAAAAATCGGGATCGGTGGGTCAAACCAACCTAGATGTCTCAATTATGTTCTGCAATTGTTTTTTCGTGCTCAATATGGTATGATTTTATCTTTCTTTTCCTTTGTCTCTCATTTTTTCTCTTTTCATTTTGAACATTTTTTTTTCATTTTCTTTCCCTTTTTTTTTTCAATACACCTACCCTTTAAGGTAGCATTTCTCCTCATGGTGGTCCTAATACTCGCCCATGGGTAGCTTCACGCATATCGGTTATAGGCGGTTTATTTTTTTCAGAGACTTTTATTTTATTTTCAACCATACCACACATCATAACACAAGCAAGTCAGGATAGACATCTAAGCAAACGGCCATTCACCGACCTATAATTTTTTTCAACTAGTCATCTTGCCAACTACTTAGGTTTTCACCGCTAAGAACCTATAGTGAGGTACTTACGAGTCTAGCATAGATCAACAATTCAAAGCATTAGATAAAAGCACATCAAGAGTTTATCGTTTCTAAGATTTCATCCTAAAGCAAACGATTTCATCATCGGACTTATGCCTAACTATTAAGGACTAAACAACCCTTTTTTTTTCTTTTTCTTTTTCTCTTTTTTTTTTTTTTTTTTTTTTTTTTTTCTTTTTTTTTTTTTTTTTTTTTTCTTTTCTTTTCTCTCTTTTTTTTTCAATTTTTTTTCTTTTTCTTTTCTCTATTTTTTTTTGAAGGCCCTCCCAATGGTCTTTCTATCCTTGCCGTAAGGTTTTCTGTTTCTCGATTTCCTTTTCCCCGCTATCCATGTTTGCTAAACTCCTATTGACAAACCCTTTTTTTTCTTCCCTAACCCAATGGATATCTATGATGGCTTTTAAGACACGGGGTTAACATGATGCGTGTATGCATGAGATGCATGAGATACGTGCAATGTATGTAATATATAAGCCCATTTAAGAATTTTCACACTAGTTGGCCCATTATCATTTTAAAGTATTCAATCATACTATTGCGCGGTACAAACTTGTCCCAGTTGAAAAGGCCCAACAGGTTTACACTTTGCGATAACATGGCTAAACAACTTCAAATGATAAGAGGCCCAAACATAAAATGGCCCACCGACATTTTAGAAGCTTTTGGCCCAACTGTCAAAGGACACGAACTCGTCCCAGTTTAAATGGCCCATCAAGTTCACATCTTTTGAAAAAATGTCCAATTGGATCCAAATGACGACGGTCTAAAACATCAACATAAAAAAATAATAATTTATACTAGTTCTACGTCTCAGGTTCACATGTGGGTTTACGGGAGTGCGGACAAAAGCTCTCGTTGACAATGCCTTTAACTAAACCTCTTCAACCCACTGTAGACACGGTTAATTAAAGCACAAATCCAAACATTACAAGATATTATTTCGGGGCCAATTCTCTATCCCCAGTGGAGTCGCCAGACTGTAGGACACAGAACTTGACGACACTGTTCTAGGCTCACGGCCTAGTTGGGAGTACGAAATAACATGGAGTCGCCACCCGGTGTGAACCGGGACAAAGATTTAAGGCCGCACTCACCCCTCACAAGGGAAGACCTCAAACCGTTGGGTTCGGAATGGTCCCTTACTTATGTCACTTGTGATGATATAATTTGTGCAATAAATGAACCGAGTCTACTCAATAATCATGCTCAAGGGTACTTAGATCTAATATACTTCCATCTAACTAACTCCTAATCTAAGTTTGCATGCTTGGAAAGTAAATCGTTAAACGATAAACACACAATAAAACACAACGAGCATATCAAACCATTTAATTGAAATAAACAAATAACTATTTGAATATAAACATAAACTAAGCAGCCTTATCATGCATAAAACTAACATTATCATGTTTGGACAATAAATAATAAACTAGGACGAATCATGCTTTTAAACAATAGATAAATAACCTACAAACTATATCATGCTCAACTACAAGTTTGGATGGAACGAAACATATGTCTCTTAAGTGGTACGTGGCGTTGTATCCCGAGTACAAACCGCACTACCGTCCATTCGGATTCGGCTACGGAATTTACGTCCGGGTTTCCATCCTATATACCACAAAAGGGAACACACGTTCCGCCCATCCAACAATCACATCATGCCTCAATAAACGACTCTCATGCGAAAATAAATAACAGAAACGAAAAATAATAAATAAAAGAAATGAAAGATTATAAATAAAAGGTGCCCTCAGGTCTAACCTCTTTCGTCGTCTCTCGAAAGCGCGTTACACGGCCGTCGGAAGGGTTGATATTCCGTAACTTTTCCGGTTCACTAATCCAACTTTTTTCCTCGCTGTTTCGCTGTTTTGGGCTGCTGTTTTCACTCCGTTTTGCTGCTGTTTTTGTTGTATTTTCTAGTGCAGTTTTATGGTAAATTTGGGGGCTGTTCTCGGCAGTTTCGGGGGGCAGTTTTTGTTACTGTTTTGTGCAGTTTCTGGGGACTATTTTGTAGCTAAACTGGGCTGGTTTTGGGACCGAATTGGACGTGAGGCTGCAGTGTGTGTGAAGACGTGATTTGTTAATGTGTGTGGCATAAAGGGCCGTAGGGCTGCTGTGAAGTGAGTGAGTGTAGTGTGTTTAATGAAGTGGTGTGGGCTAATTGAGTGAAGGCAAGAGGCGCCGAAGGATGTACGTGAGGGTGAGGGCTTATGTGCGTGGACGTGTTTAGGCTATGCGTGAAGTAGGGAGTCGTGGCGTTGAATTGAAGGCTGAGGATGGTTAGTTGCTTTGCACGTTAGTGGGGGAGACTTGTGGACGCTTGGCAGTGAGAAGGGCAGTTACCGTGAAGGGGGTGTCTGCATGGGGGCTAGGTGTCGTGTGTTTGTGATGAAGCTAGGGGCGTGGTGGTTGTTCAAGACTTAAGTTATTAGGGTTATCTTCTGGTGGACATGTGAGTAGTGCGGCAATATGAAGTGAATTTTGGGACGCTTTTGGTAGTTGCCTCCATACGAGACTCATCATTGGGCTAATGTGTAAAAATGCAATGCCTACAACTGCCCACCGGTATGGTGGGTGCCGTAGGCACTACGACGCTCAAGTTAGTAGTGAAAACGAACGGTAAATAATATAATAACAATCTCGAAAGTTACCTTGACTTCTGTTGACTTCCGTGAGGGTGGTGGCCGATGTTTAGAGTGTATAAAGCTTTGAGAGCTCAAGTTTGAGAGCTAAGACTTCTTCAAGGTCATCTTTATTTCCTTCATTAATTGCTCGTCCGTTGGGTATCTAATACGACTAACTACGTGGGGGAAGTTACTAACCTTGATTTAGGCGTTTTAGGTTTGGGTAGCTGACATGCCAGGAGGTCACCTTAGTAAGGCTTTTTCTTGGGTATGGGCTTGTGAGATTACTTGGGCCAACATTATCTTATGAATGGGCATTTTTAGAGGATTTTGGACTTTCAATATCGTTGGTCCGAAAGTTAAATTACGGTTTTATCCTTGGGCACATATTTGGCCCATTCAGTTTATCACATACTCTCTAAGTCAATGAGTCTTTGGCTTGGAGAGTACTTGATGCGTGTGTCGTCTGGGGCGAGACCATAGGATGTAGGTGTACCCGAGCATTGATGATGCCTATCGATTGAACCAAACGAATGACAAGTTATAAACTTGACTCTACATGAGCCATTGGGGATGTACCCAGTCGATTGAACCAGATGAAGGTCGGGATCATCCCCTTTCTATGGGTCAGTGGACCAGGGGAGTCTTTAATGTCGTCTAGATCAAATGAAGGTCAGGTCTTGAACTTGACTCTACATGAACCATTGGGGATGTACCCAGTCGACTGAACCTGTTTGAAGGTCAGGATAATCTCATTTCTACTGATCAAATGACCAGTGGAGTGTTCAATGTCATTTGGACCAGATGAATGCCATGTCTTGAACTTGACTCTACATGAGCCATTGGGGATGTACCCAGTCGACTAAACCTATTTGAAGGTCAGGATAATCTCATTTCTACTGATCAAATGACCAATGAAGTCTTCAATGTCGTCTGGATCAGATGAAGGCCACGTCTTGAACTTGACTCTACATGAGCCATGGGCAATATTCCCAATCAACTGAACCAGATGAAGTTCATGATCATGAACTTGACTCTACATGAGCCATTAGGGATATACCCAGTCGACTGAACCAGATGAAGGTCAAGATCATCCTCATACTACGGGTCAAATGACCAGGGGAGTCTTTAATATCGTCTGGACCAGATGAAGGCCAGATCTTCAACTTGACTCTACATGAGCCATGAGGAATGTCTGTGGGAAACAGAAAACTGGGCGACGCCGTTCCTAGGCTCGCGGCCTAGTTGGGAAGGATTACATAACATGGAGTCGCCACCCGGTGTGAACCGGGACAAAGATTTTAAGGCCGCACTCATCCCTCGCAAGGGAAGACCTCAAACCGTTGGGTTCGGAATGGTCCCTTACTTATGTCACTTGTAATGAAAGGATTCACGTAATAATTTAACTAAGCTTAAGTAACATATTTCCAATAGTATCATGCTTCTAAATTCTCATATGCAAAATAAAACTTATGTGTACGTTTTTACATATATCTCATATTTAAAATTGCATGCTTAACATATATCAAGATAGAAACGAACATACAAATTTACATATTCCATTCAGGAAAAAACGCAAGCAACTCTCGACCCTACAAGCACACATATGGGCACTTTCCAAGCGGTACGTGGAATTGTAGCCCAAGTACAGACCGCACTACCGTCCATTGATGAGTGGTATTTATATCACTATTTCCCACTCATTTAACTTAATATTTTGTATAGTTTCTTGAGTTTTATGAACGTTTTGATGTGTTTTATTGTTATCTTGCAGATAAATAAAGTTTGGACAGCACTGGAGGCAATTTGGGGCAAAACCGGACAAAAATGCGTCAACAGGGTTATTTTGGTCTTCTTCGCGTCGCGACGCAGGAGCACTGCGCGCCGCGACGCCCAACGTGAGCCGGATTTGCTAACATGCGCCTGGTCAACGGTCAACAATTTGAGAAGTTTTGACTTTGCTAAAATGCGCCGTGCCACGTGTCACCATCACATCCCATCTGCTAACATGCGCCGTGCCACGTGTCAACATCATATGCTGCCGACACTCTGACATGACACGTGTCGCCTCGTCATCAGCCACATCATCGGTCAACAAGTCAACCATGCCACGTGTCATGCCACGTCATCAGACACGTCAGCAAGTCAACCGAGTCAACTTGCCACGTCAGCCTCAGCCAATCAGAGCTTGACACGTGTCGCCACGTGTCGCAATCCCATTGTGCCGACAAGTCAACAGTCAGCCGCCTCGCCACGTCAGCGCCACGTCATCGCCACGTCAGCATGACGTCATCACAATAATTGAGAATTAGCCGCCTTGACACGTGTCAGTTGCACAGTTAGCCGCCTCGCTACGTGTCGCCGTCTCATTGTGCCACGTCGACATTTGAGCGTCGCGACGCGAAACGCCTTAGCGTCGCGACGCGCGCACAGTTCCGAACAGTGAATTTTGTTTTGCTATAAATAGGCCGCGAATTTTCATTTTTCATTACACCTTTTCTCTCTTATTTCTCTCTCTAGAGAGAGTTTCTCTCTCTAGAATTTTTATTTTTTTATTTTTAATTTTTAGTTTTGTAATTTATTTTAATTACTTTTTGTAATAATAGTAATTTAATTTTTACTTTTTACTTTTTACAGTTTTTACTATTCACCATGTTGAAGTAACTTTTTCAGCTAGGGTGAAAGGTAATTCTTCTATTATTGCTATTTAGATTAATCTCCCTTAAAAATAATATATTCACTATTTAAAATATTGACTTAATAAGGAATACCGCTATATTGGTCGGTTGGTAATTTAATTTTAATCTGGTTTAAACCTGACTAATCAGGATACCGCCAGACTGGTCGGTTGGTAAATTTATTTTTGGTTCCGCCTTAATGGCTGGTTGGACTTAATTTGACTTAATCAGGATACCGCCAGAATGGTCGGTTGGTAATATTATCACAAGTTTATATATTATTTTATGGGAGATATCTAAATTAGTAGTAGTAAAAGTAATTCCTTTTACCTTAGCATTTTATTTTATTGTAATTTACTTTTCAGCTTTTACTTTATGTCTTTTATGTTTTTACTAGTCCTAATATGTGTTAGTTAATTAGAGGTTGTGACGACTTTTAATATCACCGGTTTATAAGGGATTATTTTATAGTTGGGTAATTTAAAGTTTATTTATTAAGTCTTAAGCTTAATGCTTCTTGTTGTCTGATCACCAATAAGATTGATATGGTAAATCTAAAATGAACTAGACATAGGGATTTTAGGTTTCAGCCTTAGACTTAATAGCCCACGATCTTCCTTGAGGATAGATAACCCTTTAATAGATTTCCTTACAGGATAGGAATATACCTGTCGGGCGGGGGTAGCCATAATTGGAACTTAGATTTAATGAATCCAGGTAATGTGGTTGACATAGGAATATGGTTCAATTGGGTTATACTGGGTATTTGTAGTTGACCATCGGAAGAGGCTTTTACATAATTTAGTGTTCCAGGTTAGTAAACTGATTTATTACACAAACATAAAATAATCACTTCATCTTTTAAATGATATTAAAAGAATTCACAACCTTATATCTTTTATCTTTTATTTTCCTTAGTATTTTCTTTTATCTTTTTATTTATTTATTTGTAAAATCTTCAATCAACCAAATCAATCAAGCAATCAATTCTATTCTCCCTTTAATTAGATATTTGTAATTAAATAGATTCAATAATTAATAACAACAGTAGGAATTAAGTCCTCGTGGGATCGATATTATTATACTACTTGAACGATACGTGCGCTTGCGTTATACGTGTGTGTTTACGCCGGTCAAGTTTTTGGCGCCGTTGCCGGGGACTTATATTTCTTGAGTTGTTAATTTTGAAGCTGTCTAATTTACTTGTATCTAATTTTCTTTATTTTTATCTGTAATTTTATTCTTCCTTTTGATTTCAGGTGACTTAAAATGGAACATTGCTGGGAGATTGAGAAATAAGAGCTTACAAGAAGATAACCCCACATCTGGGAGCAACAGTCCGGTTTTCTGAGGCCTGTTGTCGAGCCCAATGATTATCACTGGATGCCAGAACCAAGCAACCCTACATTTGCTCAACAGAATTCAATGTGGAGATGTGACATATGTAATGGTGACCACCCAAGCGATTATTGCGAATACAACTACCATCCAGGGTGGCAGAATTATCAAGATCCTTCATGGTACGAAGAACCATCACATTTCACAGAAGCACATTTTCCATCTTATCCACCATCTTCCTTCGATCCTTATCAAGAACCAGAATCATCAGAGGAAGATCAATTGATTCACATGTTCAAGGAACAGACAGCTCAATTTGATGCACAAGTTCAGAGTAACACAGAATCCATACAGAGAATGACAAATCAGATCAGACAATTCACAGAAAACCAGAACTATATACTTCAAGATCCAGTTCCAGATGACACTGATGAAGCCTTCGAGTACCAATCATTTCACAATGACACGTCAACAGAGGAGGAGGCTGAGCAGTATCAACAACCAGAGGTATCAGTTCAGGAACTTGAACCGGCAAAGTCTCGATTTGATTTCTATTATTCAGATTCTGACGAGGATGAAACTGAAATATTTGTACCAACTGCATCAAAAATTGAGGATGACATTTGTGTCCTCAAAACGAAGATCTTGGAGATTCCATTTCACAAATGTTTGAGAAGATCAACTTGAGCCATCCAATCCAGTCATATCAGAGGATGAAGACCTAAAATCTAACATTTCTTTTCATTTCAGGTTGACAATTTTGAAACATGTATTTCACAGATGACAGATGAAGAACTAAATACAGAAATTTTAAAATACATCTGTGAAGAAAAGGTGGAGCAAAAGAAACAGAGCAAATAGAGGAGCAAACTGTCAGAACTTAATAAAGATCCAGAGCATTCAGGAAAAAAATCGCTGTATTGGGGAGTACAAATCAAAGATATCACCCAGAAGCTTGACAGAATGGAATTTCCATTCCAAGTCAAACACCATACGAGACCTCCTAATTTTATTTCTTTCTTTGCAGGAACTATTGGAGCGACAAAGATTAAAAAGGTGGCACAAGCATTAAAATGACAAAATTCTTTTTACCACTTTACCGTTGGAAGAGACCATTCAAAAGCAACGCTCACGGGATTGTCTTTAATAGGACATCCAAAACGACATTGAAACCTCCTTAACATATGGATTTCAGTCACGTCTGGCTGAAGACGAAAAATTTAGCGCTAGCAGGGAGGCAACCCATGCAATTTGTTGTAATTTATTTTTCATATTTTGTGTGAACTTTTTAATTTTTTTTGTGAGTTTTGCAGGAAAAATTAAAATGGAATTTATCAGGACAAAAGAGGCCAGTACAAGCGGGATTTTCAAAATAAAAATTTGACAAAATCACGAAGAAACAAAGTCAATCCAGAAAAGCCGGCCGAGTAAGAAGTCAGCTTTTGAGGACGCGTCCCTATGGATTTATCTGTCGCAAGACATGGTTTTGCCAAAAAAAAAAAAAAAAAAAAAAAAAAAAAAAAAAATCCCGAGTCAAAACCTAGCCCTAAAGAACCTAGTGTCGCGACGCTAGGCAAGTTTTGGCGTCGCGACGCTGACTCAAAAGACAGAACATAAACAGAGGCGCCGCAGATCTCATTTTCACTCCTTCTTCTTCCTCAAACACCACGAAACCAGAAACCTTCACCAAGCCTTCTCCAGCCAACACAACCGAGAGCCACCACCCACCAGCCGCACCTACAACACACCACCTCCAACCGTGAGCAAGCCGAGATCCACACCGTGAGCAACCACCGCGAGCCATCCTTGCCGTGACTCAACCGCGAGCCAACGAACCAAATCGACCTTCCATCGACCAACCAACCGCAAGCCAAACAACCGAGATCCACAGCCGCAACCTTTGCCGAGCCGTGAGCCACCATGCCGAACCACCATGAATCTTAACCATCATTGCCAAAGATCCAGCCATCGCCGAGATCTAACCACCGAGACCAAACCGAGACTGCAACCATCTCGCCTGAACTGCACCACCACAGCCGAGACACACAAACCAGAACCAAGAGAAGCCGTATCCTTCACTGCCAAAATCAAAAATTACGGTAATGATTTGATAAAAAATTGATTTGGTAATTGGGTAAATTGAAAAATTTAATTGTGAATTGGTTGACTGTGGATTGCATTACGAAGTCTTGGATGGTTGAAATTGATTCGTAGTAATTGGGGGCGAAGAAATTGAGTTTGATATTTGGAGTTTGGTTGTGGCATTTGATAGATTTAGGTTGTATTGGATAATCAAAAATTCAGGGGAGACTCTGTCGAATTTTTCTGAAAAATACCAAAGTTGGGATTTGATTGGTAATAATTTTTTAGGGTGAATTTTGGGGAAATTTTGAGTTTTTAGAGGTGATTCTGCCAAAATTTTTAATGAAAAATGGTCAAATGGCAATTGTGGTAAGAACCGTAATTTGGGCATAAATCGTAATCGGTAATTTTTCCTGTAAAAT
Source organism: Zanthoxylum bungeanum (assembly GCA_019454045.1). Classification (NCBI taxonomy): domain Eukaryota; kingdom Viridiplantae; phylum Streptophyta; class Magnoliopsida; order Sapindales; family Rutaceae; genus Zanthoxylum; species Zanthoxylum bungeanum. Next base: position 89,266 of record SKCR01029297.1, read on the forward strand.
TTCAGCTGATCAGGTATTACCTTCTAACTCTTCTTCTACTGTTTAAGACATTGGGGACAATGTCTCATTTAGGTTTGGGGGAGGGATTTAGTTGATTAGTACCTTGTTTTTAGTTTGTATGTCGTTTTTATTCTTAGTCCAAAATTTTTCGAAAAATACAAAAAAAAATAGAAAAATTTTCAAAAATTACAAAAATATTTTGCATTTTTGTGTTTTTATTTTGACTAAAAAGGTGAAATTGGTAAAAGATAGCCGAGTAAGGAATTTCCACTCCTGAGACGTATCTCAAACCTATTTCGAAATAAGTTAATTTTTGTTTATTTCCTTTTTAATTATTTAATTTGTGAATTCTCCATGAATCTGACTAAATTGGATCTTCATATGTTCAGTTGACAGGTATTATGAACTTACATGGAAACATACGGACATGAGCTAAAAATTGAAAAGTTTAATATTCCGTGCTATAGTGTAATTGGAGGAAGCATCTCTAAATAGTGATGGAGTAAAAAAACAAAAAAAAAAAACAAAAAAAAAAAAAAAAAAAAAAACGTCCGAGATCCAAGTTATTAAGTCTGTAAGGGTATTTTAATACCTAGTGCCCTAACCAACTGGTTTGGGAGCATTGGCCCAAAGCTCGTTACATGGATCGAAGATGCTGCAAAAATAACATATTTATCTGAAGTCTGAGTAATTAAGTTCGTAGGGGTGTCTTAACACCTGGTGCCCTAAAGCCAACTGGTTTGGGAGCCACCGACCCAAAGCTCGCTACATAGACGGAAGGTATTGTATATAAATAAAAAATAAAAATCAAAATCAAAGAAAAAAATCAGAAAATTATTCCATTACTACAAAAAGGTGTGAAATCTGATAGAACTTTAGGACAAAAATATTACTCTCTTATCATCAACTGCACTTATGACTGTTGTGGGCAAAAATGAAATGATTAATATTTTGTTGGCTGTGTGTATATGGAGAATGGTAAAAACACATCGGGAATTTACTTATTCGGTAATTTAGAAAGAAACAAAACAACTAGTAACTTGGAGTAGAATTTTCACCTGATTAGTCACTATCTTCTTTATTCTCTTTTCGCTTGTCTTTTTGCTTTTGTGTGCATTAGTTTTACTACACTTTTTACTTTTGTAAAATGTTTGTGGGTATCATTGCTGTAAACCCTCACGAGACTACACTCGTCCACTAGGGAACACCTAGGGTTTAAAGGCTTGTTGCATATGCTAATGTAACCGTGATCCCTACGAAAGTGGCTTAGTTAAATTTTATTATGTTTATTTTATTTTGTATTTTGCTCGAGGACTAGCAAAATGTTAGGTTTGGGGGTGTGATGAGTGGTATTTATATCACTATTTCCCACTCATTTAACTTAATATTTTGTATAGTTTCTTGAGTTTATGAACGTTTTGATGTGTTTTTATTGTTATCTTGCAGATAAATAAAGTTTGGACAGCACTGGAGGCAATTTGGGGCAAAACCGGACAAAAATGCGTCAACAGGGTTATTTTGGTCTTCTTCGCGTCGCGACGCAAGGAGCACTGCGCGCCGCGACGCCAACACGTGAGCCGGATTTGCTAACATGCGCCTGGTCAACGGTCAACAATTTGAGAAGTTTTGACTTTGCTAAAATGCGCCGTGCCACGTGTCACCATCACATCCCATCTGCTAACATGCGCCGTGCCACGTGTCAACATCATATGCTGCCGACACTCTGACATGACACGTGTCGCCTCGTCATCATCAGCCACATCATCGGTCAACAAGTCAACCATGCCACGTGTCATGCCACGTCATCAGACACGTCAGCAAGTCAACCGAGTCAACTTGCCACGTCAGCCTCAGCCAATCAGAGCTTGACACGTGTCGCCACGTGTCTAATCCCATTGTGCCGACAAGTCAACAGTCAGCCGCCTCGCCACGTCACGCCACGTCATCGCTCGCCACGTCAGCATGACGTCATCACAATAATTGAGAATTAGCCGCCTTGACACGTGTCAGTTGCACAGTTAGCCGCCTCGCTACGTGTCGCCGTCTCATTGTGCCACGTCGACATTTGAGCGTCGCGACGCGAAACGCCTTAGCGTCGCGACGCGCGCACAGTTCCCAAACAGTGAATTTTGTTTTGCTATAAATAGGCGCGAATTTTCATTTTCATTACACCTTTCTCTCTCTTAATTTCTCTCTCTAGAGAGAGTTTCTCTCTCTAGAATTTTTATTTTTTTTACTTTTAATTTTTAGTTTTGTAATTTATTTTAATTACTTTTTTGTAATAATAGTAATTAATTTTTACTTTTTACTTTTTACAGTTTTTACTATTCACCATGTTGAAGTAACTTTTTCAGCTAGGGTGAAAGGTAATTTCTTCTATTATTGCTATTTAGATTAATCTCCCTTAAAAATAATATATTCACTATTTAAAATATTGACTTAATAAGGAATACCGCTATATTGGTCGGTTGGTAATTTAATTTTAATCTGGTTTAAAACCTGACGATCACGGATACCGCCAGACTGGTCGGTTGGTAAATTTATTTTTGGTTCCGCCTAATGGCTGGTTGGACTTAATTTGACTTATCAGGATAACCGCCAGAATGGTCGGTTGGTAATATTTATCACAAGTTTATATATTATTTTATGGGAGATATCTAAATTAGTAGTAGTAAAAGTAATTCCTTTTACCTTAGCAGTTTATATTTTATTGTAATTTACTTTTCACAGCATTTTTACTTTATGTCTTTTATGTTTTTACTAGTCCTAATTATGTGTAGTTAATTAGAGGTTGTGACGACTTTTAATATCACCGGTTTATAAGGGATTATTTTATAGTTGGGTAATTTAAAGTTTATTTATTAAGTCTTAAGCTTAATGCTTCTTGTTGTCTGATCACCAATAAGATTGATATGGTAAATCTAAAATGAACTAGACATAGGGATTTTAGGTTTCAGCCTTAGACTTAATAGCCACGATCTTCCTTGAGGATAGATAACCCTTTAATAGATTTCCTTACAGGATAGGAATATACCTGTCGGGCGGGGTAGCCATAATTGGAACTTAGATTTAATGAATCCAGGTAATGTGGTTGACATAGGAATATGGTTCAATTGGGTTATACTGGGTATTTTGTTTGACCATCGGAAGAGGCTTTTACATAATTTAGTGTTCCAGGTTAGTAAAACTGATTTATTACACAAACATAAAATAATCACTTCATCTTTTAAATGATATTAAAAGAATTCACAACCTTATATCTTTTTATCTTTTATTTTCCTTAGTATTTTCTTTTATCTTTTTATTTATTTATTTTGTAAAATCTTCAATCAACCAATCAATCAAGCAATCAATTCTATTCTCCCTTTAATTAGATATTTGTAATTAAATAGATTCAATAATTAATAACAACAGTAGGAATTAAGTCCTCGTGGGATCGATATTATTATACTACTTGAACGATACGTGCGCTTGCGTTATACGTGTGTGTTTACGCCGGTCATCCATTCGGAATCGGCTACGGAATTTACGTCTGGGTTTCCATCCGATATACCGCAAGAAATAATACTCAAATGTTATCATGACAAAGCATACGAATTGTGACACATTTGCATAAGGAAGATCAACCAATAGGCAATTATGCATGAATATAATAAGACAGACTCAGTTCAGTGTGTGCACGTTCGTGTAGCGTTCGTAAACGCGTTCGAACGGAAATGAAACAGAATGCTCACGTTCGAGTAGCGTTCGTAAACGCGTTCGAACGGAAATGAAACAGAATGCTCACGTTCGAGTAGCGTTCGTAAACGCGTTCGAACGGAAATGAGACAGAATGCTCACGTTCGAGTAGCGTTCGTAAACGCGTTCGAACGGAAATGAGACAGAAAGCTCACGTTCGTATGGCGTTTGTTAACGCGTTCGAACGGATACGAGACCTGACACATAATAAGGAAAAACACATGCGCGTTCGAGTTGTGTTCGTGAACGCGTTCGAACGGACACGGACCTGATGCATGAAATAGGATGCAATACATAAACATAAAATAAAAGGGCGCGGCGAAGCACTGCCGTAAAGGTGACCTTTTGGGGCTCTTGATCTCTCAAAGAGAGGACCTTTAGACCAACATGCTAAGCCCATGCGCGTCACATCACACATACAAGAATAGAACCAATCATATCAACCAAGTATGCCCGATTGAACACATCTTACATCCAATCCGAACACATCATCAACCGCGCGGCAAAGCATCGTGGTAAGGGCTTTTAGCCCTCCCCATAGGGGATCTCACAACAACACTTACTAAGCCCATGCGCTCGATTGACTTATTACATACGAAAATAAAGATAACAATATCAAACTAAGTATGCCCGATTGAACGTATCTCGCGTCCAACCGAACATACATCAACCGGCGCGCGAAGTAGTGTCACGAAGGTGGCCTTTTTGGCTCTTTATCTCCTAAATGGAGGACCTTTGGACTAACTCACTAAGCCCATGCGCTTGTTTGAATCATGCATAACTAACGATATACATAATTTAAATGACGAGGAATAAATAAATGAAAGCAACACAAAACAGAGAATGTGCCGTTTACTCAAGCGGTACGTGGAGTTGTGGCCCGAGTACAGATCATATTACCGTCCATTCGGAATCGGCTATGAAATTTATGTCCGGGTTTCCATCCGATATACCGCGAGAGTTGACACATCTCTCATTCATCCAATACCCACAACATATTACATCTCATAATTCATGCATATTTATCTACTCAAAGACCACAACATGCATTCATAGACGACTCTCATGCGAATAGAATTCAATAAAAAATGAATATAAACTAATGAAAAGGTACCCTCAGGTCTAACCTTTTAAATCACCTCTCGGATGTACGGTACACGATCGTCGGAAGGGTGGATGCTCCGCAACTCTCCCGGTTCACTGGTTCACTGTTCTCGTTCGTTGGCTTTACTGTTTTGCTTGTGGCTCGGACTCCGTTATGCTCCTATTTCCTCTTTATCTTTTGCTTACTGTTTTTTTGGTGTCTTCTTCCTGTAGTTTTTTATGTGTGTTGTGTATGAGTTAGAGACTAGCTAGCTAGGGACTAGAGACTAAGGTTGAGAAGGTTGGTGAATGGTTCTTTTTATAGGCAAAGGGTTAGGTTTGACAAGGAAAGGGATTTGATTTGGTTTGGTTAAGGGAAGTCAAAGATTGAGGGGGGACAAATCTTGGCTAGATAGGGAAGGTTTGATATTTGATTGGCTTGGATTAGGAATACAATATTTTAAGTTTGGAATAATCTTATTAGATTGGGAATATAATTGGTTGATTGATTTTAATTAGGCATGATTATATTTTGATTTAGTATGTGATTTGTTTATTTTAGCATGATTTTAGTTTAAGTTGGTAATTGTTTATTTTATGTTTGGTATATGTTTTATTAATCATTTAATTAATTTAATTATTATATTATTTAGTTATGTTTTAATTAATATTTATTTATTTAAATTGGGATGTGTTTTATGGGCTTTGGGGGGCTAATTGGGCTGGATGTGAGGCTAGCAGCAAAACCAGAATTACCGACACCGTTCGAACGCTTACTCGAACGCGGCACGAATGCCGCAATCCGTTTGACGTTCGAACGTAAACACGAACGTAGCACGAACGAAAACAGTGAACCTTGTTTATTCTGAATTTCCCCTTCCGATGTCCGTTTCCCGTGACCTCCGTGACTTAAAAGGTAGTGTCTCCAAAATGAGACTCATCATAGGGACTCATGTGTAAAAATGCAGTGCCTACAGTCGCCCCCACTTTGATGGGACTTGTGTAATGTGCAACAGTGACAATCATATCAAAGTTATGCAATGCATTTCTACTTACTTACCGGCTCGCCAGCTGCCACTTGACTTACCATGTGTTGAGTTGCTTTGTTTGATTTGGTGGTGAGGTGCTGCGACCCTTGGTTCATTCCCGAACCGTGCTTCCATTCTTGGAGTGCCATTCTCGGCCTGTTCCTTCCTGAACTGTATTGAGATGAGGCTTTATTCCTCCCGAGCTTTATTCCCGAACTGTTAAGATGAGGCTTTATTCCTCCGAGCTTTATTCCCGAACTGCTGACTGTGTAGAGATAGGGCTTTATTCCATGATTGTTTGGACTGTGGGCTTTATTCCCGAACTGTATTGAGATGAGGCTATATTCCCCTGTACTTTGTTCCCGAACTGTTGCGATGAGGCTTTATTCCTCCCGAGCTTTATTCTCGAACTGTTGAGATGAGGCTTTATTCCTCCCGAGCTTTATTCCCGAACTGTTGAGATGAGGCTCTATTCCTCCCGAGCTTTATTCCCGAACTATACCGACATGAGGCTTCTTCTTCCCCTTGAGCTTTGTTCTCAAACTATACTGATATAAGGCTTTTATTCCCCTGGGCTTTGTTCCCGAACTGTGTTGATATGAGGCTTTATTCCCCTGGGCTTTGTTCCCGAACTGTACTGATATGAGGCTTTATTCCTCTGGGCTTCGTTCCGAACTGTACTGACATGAGGCTTTCTTCCCCTTGAGCTTTGTTCTCAAACTTATACTGATATAGGCTTTTATTCCCTTGGGCTTTGTTCCCGAACTGTGTTGATATGAGGCTTTATTCCCCTGGGCTTTGTTCCCGAACTGTACTGATATGAGGCTTTATTCCCCTGGGCTTTGTTCCCGAACTTATACTGATATGAGGCTTTCTTCCCCTGGGCTTTGTTCCCAGACTGTGTTAACTGTGGGCTTTGTCCCCGAACTGTACTGGATGTGGGCTTTCTTCCTGAATGATACTGATATGGGCTTCGCCCTCAGACTGATACTGATAGGGGCCTCGCCCCCAGACTGATACTGATATGGGCCTCGCCCTGGAATCATTACTTGAATCTGATACTGTGCTTTTTACCGTTTCTGATTAGCTTGTTCTTTGCCGCTTTTCTTATTCTTTAAAACCTGTGAACACAAAACAAACACAAAAGGATGCAAATGCGTTACGTGTATGCATGCATGAATGTTCCTATCCCGTCGGGTTAGGTCTTCTGCCAATTCTCTTGGTGACTGCTCAGTCTTCCTTTCCTCAGGCAAGCCACCGCTTTAATCTGTCTACGCTGATCGGCTTGGTGAACTAATTCCCTTCCAAGTCTGATGCTCTCACTGCCCCCCTGCTTGTTTATTCGAGGATTCCCCGTGTTCTGAGTATCATATTACCAAGATTGAACACACTCATGTTGCAAGTTTGAAAGTAATAGTCTTAGGCAGATAAATGAAATGATCGCTTTATTAATGTTGAGGAAACGTTCGAACAAAATCAATGTCTTTATTAAAAGTGCAAGATAAACTAGGAGAAACAACAGTGCCTTCTTCTTCAGCCCATGGTTCTTCACCATTGTTATCCCTTATTCCTATGAAGCTGAGTGGTTGAGAGTTTGGAGGACAAGGGTTTCAGGTAGGCCAGAGTTGATCATGTAGTTGGGCAGGGGATTTCTGTGTGCGTTGGGTTGTTCTTTTTCTGGGTCGGGTATTGTATGGGCATCGATGAGGTTTTGGATTTCATGCCTGAGGCGGGCGCAGTTGTCGGTGTCATGGCCTTTTTCTTGGTGGAAGTGACAGTATAAGTTTAAGTTCATGTGAGGTGGCACAAGATTTGGAATGGGCCTAGGTTCCAAAGGTTTTAAGAGTCCATGTGCCTTCAGCTTTTCGAATACCTTTGAAAGAGGCTTACCAAGGTTAGAAAATCATCTGTTCTTAATGGCAGTGACTTCAGCAGTAGCAGGCATAGTCCCTGAATGTCCCCCAAGGGCTTCCTGTTTAGACCATAGAATTTTCTATTCTCGGCCTCTTCTTCCTCAATATCCATGACAGTTTCCCTCAACTGCCGAAAGTCTGCAATCATGGAGGTCATTCTCCTCAGTTGCCATAAATAGAGGGCTTGGTGCCCTTGATGATCATTTTGATCTGGTCCTTTTCTGAGGGCCGGGTCTGCATCTTCAGAAGCTGGCTCCTCCAGCGGTCCACATACTCTTTGAAGCTCTCCTCTCTCCTCCGGCTTCTGCTTAGTGTTCTCCAAATCTCGAAGTGACAAATCAATCTCCAAGTCTGTAACATACTGCTTCAGAAAAGCATCAGCTAGTTCCTTCCAATCTTCCTTAACCTTCTTCTCAAGGCTATGATACCAAACCACAGGTGCCCCCTCGAGTGACATCCCAAACATCTTTTGGACTTGGCGCTGAGACAGAGGCCAACTGAACTCATAACAGACACATACTGACGGAGATGCACCCTCGGATCTCCATTCCCATTGAACTTAGCCAAATCCGGCATCTTAAACTGCGCTGGCAACTGCTCCTCAAACTTCATTGTCTCATAGTCTAGCAAATCTTCATTCTTACCCCTCATCTTGCGGGTAACGGATTCAACCTGATCCCTGAGTTTCTGTATCTCGGCCTGAGACCCAATCACTCTCTATCTGTTTGCATACTCTGCATTATCATCATCAAAAGCGGGGATATCATCCCCCAACCCATTCGGAGGCTTCTCGCGCCTTACATTCTCTGAATTCTCCCCAGCACGGGGCACAGCCATATTTGTCATGGCAGCAGTCAAGGCTTGCAACTGTTCAGTAATCTTGGCGAAGCCACTTTCTAACTGATCTATCCGGGATACCTCAGTATCTGATTCACTCATGTCTGTTCTCGGTATTTTGGTGAGTCTTCCCTTTTTCTAACCCAACGGGAATCTATGATGGCTTTCAAATACAAGGGTTAAACATGATGTATGTATGCATGATGTGCATAAGAAGTATATAACATATATTAAATCAAATAAAATTCTCAAACAAATCGGCCTATTATCATTTTAGAAGTTTTTGGGACAACTGTCATAAGAGTGAACCCGTCCCAGTTTAAATGGCCTAACGAGTTCATGTCTTATGGCAAAGAGCCCAACTAAATCCAAATGATAAAATTCCGAACACAATCATAAAATGGCCCATTGTTATTTAGAAACCTTTGGCCCAATCGTCATAAGATGTGTTCTTGTCCCAGTTTAAATGGCCCAACAAGCCCATATCCCATGATAAGTGGTCCAAATGGATCCAAACAACGATGTTCTCAAACACAAGCAAGATGATGCAAACATGACATAATAATTTTTACAAAGTGGCCCATCAATATTTCAGAAGCTTTTGGCCTAATAGTCATACGGTGCGAACTTGCCCCAGTTTAAATGGCCCAGCAAGCCCGCATTTCTGACAATAGTCCAACTGCATCCAAATGAGGATGGTCCACAAGCACATACTCAAGGAAATAATTGCTACTTTAGCCAACCCGGTCTATAGGTGGGTTAGTAAGAGTATAGACAAAGGCTCTCACCGGCGAATGATGGCCCACAACTAGGTCTCCCCACTCAAGGGTTCGAGCAACCAAGTGAGCGCACCCTTTTTTATACACTAAGGTACGTGCCAATGAGCTATGGTGTGTGACGGACTGTCAAATGGATTTCCCGTTGTAGATCCCCCAGAGGGAAGGTGGAGCGAGGCTCACTTAAATACCCAAGCCTCTTAGGCTCTTATCGCTTGTTGTCAGGAATAAACAACGAGTCCTCCAAATTAGTCCACCACAATAGGCTACAAGTAGATGGCTATCTAGGTGCCTTCACAGCTTTTCCTTCTAGAAAGGTAGTGAATGAAGGAAGACACCAAACCATTACCTAGCCCAAAAAATGCCTTTAATTAAACCCTTACTTTATCCACTATAGACACGGTCAATTAAAACATAAATCCAATCATACAAGACAATATTTCGGGGCCAATTCTCTTATCCCCAGTGGAGTCGCCAGACTGTGGGACACAGAAACTGGGCGACGCCGTTCCTAGGCTCGCGGCCTAGTTGGGAAGGATTACATAACATGGAGTCGCCACCCGGTGTGAACCGGGACAAAGATTTAAGGCCGCACTCACCCCTCGCAAGGGAAGACCTCAAACCGTTGGGTTCGGAATGGTCCCTTACTTATGTCACTTGTAATGAAAGGATTCACGTAATAATTTAACTAAGCTTAAGTAACACTTATTTCCAATAGTATCATGCTTCTAAATTCTCATATGCAAAATAAAACTTATGTGTACGCTTTTACATATATCTCATATTTAAAATTGCATGCTTAACATATATCAAGATAGCAACGAACATACAATTTACATATCACATTCAGGAAAACGCAAGCACACATATCGACCCTACAAGCACACATATGGGCACTTTTCCAAGCGGTACGTGGAATTGTAGCCCAAGTACAGACCGCACTACCGTCCATTCGGAATCGCTACGGAATTTACGTCTGGGTTTCCATCCGATATACCGCAAGAAATAATACTCAAATGTTATCATGACAAAGCATACGAATTGTGACACATTTGCATAAGGAAGATCAACCAATAGGCAATTATGCATGAATATAATAAGACAGACTCAGTTCAGTGTGTGCACGTTCGTGTAGCGTTCGTAAACGCGTTCGAACGGAAATGAAACAGAATGCTCACGTTCGAGTAGCGTTCGTAAACGCGTTCGAACGGAAATGAAACAGAATGCTCACGTTCGAGTAGCGTTCGTAAACGCGTTCGAACGGAAATGAGACAGAATGCTCACGTTCGAGTAGCGTTCGTAAACGCGTTCGAACGGAAATGAGACAGAAAGCTCACGTTCGTATGGCGTTTGTTAACGCGTTCGAACGGATACGAGACCCGGACACATAATAAGGGCAAAACACATGCGTTCGAGTTGTGTTCGTGAACGCGTTCGAACGGACACGGACCTGATGCATGAAATAGGATGCAATACATAAACATAAAATAAAAGGGCGCGGCGAAGCACTGCCGCCGTAAAGGTGACCTTTTGGGGCTCTTGATCTCTCAAAGAGAGGACCTTTAGACCAACATGCTAAGCCCATGCGCGTCACATCACACATACAAGAATAGAACCAATCATATCAACCAAGTATGCCCGATTGAACACATCTTACATCCAATCCGAACACATATCAACCGGCGCGGCAAAGCATCGTGGTAAAGGGCTTTTAGCCCCTCCCCATAGGGGATCTCACAACACACTTACTAAGCCCATGCGCTCGATTGACTTATACATACGAAAATAAAGATAACAATATCAAACTAAGTATGCCCGATTGAACGTATCTCGCGTCCAACCGAACATACATCAACCGGCGCGGCGAAGTAGTGTCACGAAGGTGGCCTTTTTGGCTCTTTATCTCCTAAATGGAGGACCTTTGGACTAACTCAGTAAGCCCATGCGCTTGGTTGAATCATGCATAACTAACGATATACATAATTTAAATGACGAGGAATAAATAAATGAAAGCAACACAAAACAAGAGAATGTGCCGTTTACTCAAGCGGTACGTGGAGTTGTGGCCCGAGTACAGATCATATTACCGTCCATTCGGAATCGGCTATGAAATTTATGTCCGGGTTTCCATCCGATATACCGCGAGAGTTGACACATCTCTCATTCATCCAATAACCCAACATATTACATCTCATAATTCATGCATATTTATCTACTCAAAGACCACAACATGCATTCATAGACGACTCTCATGCGAATAGAATTCAATAAAAAATGAATATAAACTAATGAAAAGGTACCCTCAGGTCTAACCTTTTAAATCACCTCTCGGATGTACGGTACACGATCGTCGGAAGGGTGGATGCTCCGCAACTCTCCGGTTCACTGGTTCACTGTTCTCGTTCGTTGGCTTTACTGTTTTTGCTTGTGGCTCGACTCCGTTATGCTCCTATTTCCTCTTTATCTTTTGCTTACTGTTTTTTTGGTTTGGTCTTCTTCCTGTAGTTTTTTATGTGTTGTGTGTATGAGTTAGAGACTAGCTAGCTAGGGACTAGAGACTAAGGTTGAGAAGGTTGGTGAATGGTTCTTTTTATAGGCAAAGGGTTAGGTTTGACAAGGAAAGGGATTGATTTGGTTTGGTTAAGGGAAGTCAAAGATTGAGGGGGGACAAATCTTGGCTAGATAGGGAAGGTTGAATATTTGATTGGCTTGGATTAGGAATACAATATTTTAAGTTTGGGAATAATCTTATTAGATTGGGAATATAATTGGTTGATTGATTTTAATTAGGAATGATTATATTTTGATTTAGTATGTGATTTGTTTTATTTAGGCATGATTTTAGTTTAAGTTGGTAATTGTTTATTTTATGTTTGGTATATGTTTTATTTAATCATTTAATTAATTTAATTATTATATTATTTAGTTAATGTTTTAATTAATATTTTTTATTTAAATTGGGATGTGTTTTATGGGCTTGGGGGGGCTAATTGGGCTGGATGTGAGGCTAGCAGCAAAACCAGAATTACCGACACCGTTCGAACGCTTACTCGAACGCGGCACGAACGCCCGCAATCCGTTTGACGTTCGAACGTAAACACGAACGTAGCACGAACGAAAACAGTGAACCTTGTTTATTCTGAATTTCCCCTTCCGATGTCCGTTTCCCGTGACCTCCGTGACTTAAAAGGTAGTGTCTCCAAAAATGAGACTCATCATAGGGACTCATGTGTAAAAATGCAGTGCCTACAATGTCCTCAGTCGACTAAACCAAATGAAGGTCAGGATAATCCTCATACTACGGGTCAGAAGACCAGGGGAACCTTCAATGTCGTATGGACAAGATGAAGGCCAAGATATACTCCAGCTGACTGGTCCTGAAGAGGCACCAGAGGGAGTCTTCATATTTTCTGGACCAGATGAAGGTCCATATCTTGAACTGAGCTTGACATGAGCCAATGGGAAATATTTTCGTCGACTGGACCAGATGATGGCCAGGATAATCTCCAGCCTACTGGTCCTGAAGAGGAACCATGGGGAGTCTTCATGTCTTTCTGGACCAGATGAAGGTCCAGGTCTTGAACTGTATGACATTACCTGCGAGTTTCAAAACCATATATATGGTATGTAAATGGAGAGGAAATATTTATACCTGTCTGTTGGACAATTATGACCTATAGCGTCACTATTTATACAGATCACGGTATTGTTGTACAAATTAACTATGTGACAAAGAGATTGCACTATTATCATTTTTGAATAGATCACCTAGATATATAAATGATAGGAGGACCATATGATTTGTTCCTGGACTGAGAATGATATGAGACAGTATCAGTCCACGAAGGATAAATCATTAAATATCCCTAGTCAGAGTATTATCGAGATTGGACATCGATAAATACGTAAAAGACTAGTATTGTACTTGTGCGTGTTGTGAGGGCACAACATCATAGTTCTCGTATATTTGGGTATAAGATACTCATGCAAGTGTAATAGGAGGTTTTGTTTTACCGATAGTACGGGAAACAGCTTCGCTCTGGATAGACCCCATCGAAATTCCATTGGTAGTATGACTATGTGTCTATGGAAGTTCGAAATCAGGGTAGGTGTATTTGGTCTTAATCTGAGACTTGCACCGCTAATACTTGCGACAATCAATATACTTTGGTTGAGGTCGTCCAGGGCTTTAACCGGTTCTGTGTACGCCAATGCTGGGTATATTGAGAATCGTAGTGTGTTGGGTGTGATGTCAAGACGGAAGTGTCACTCCAGTCATATGGAGTTGATGGTCACGTAGGATACGGTACTGGTTCTCTTAAGTACTGCAGTCATCGGGATAATATGACTAGGTCATAATTATCCGATATAGAGACTAGTTACCAGACATCCGACATTTGTTTCGTACGGGGCAGACACAATTCCAGCCCCAGACCTAGCACGTGATCATCCGATACTCGATCGAAATACGCAATACCACGTATACTACGCCTGATATAGATCGCTTATTCCTGTAAGCATGTTTCTGGAGAATTGGGTAGGCATGGCGCTTTGCTAGAAGCCAACCTTGTCTTGTGAATCGGTGTAAACGTAGTACAAGGTACTTACGTGTTCGGATAGTCCGACGACCCAATTTACTGCCAACATATCCGGAGATCTCATGGGTCGTTCCCCGAAGATTCACTAATGACGTATGACTCACACTTTAATTAATCTGGGATTAATTTAATGAGAGAGAAAATTAATCTGGGATTAATTGCGGAGATATTTTATCTGGGATAAAATATCAATTAAAGAGAGAGAACGATTAATTTGGAATTAATCGATAAAATAATATATTTGATATGTTATACGAAATTGGATTTCGACGCGGAATTAAAATTAGATTTTAATTCAGGCGAACGGATTAATTTAGAATTAATTTGTTAGCGATGTGAATAGTGATTTCGCTAGGCGTAATCGTTTAATTACGACGCAATATAAAATTCGTTAATTTAGAATTAGCGAACCCGAGCTCGGGATTATTTGCGAGTGCATTCGCATTTCGAATTCGAGTGTGGCATGCAAGTCAAATCAAGCGTCAAATCACATGTCACTTTGAGTGATGTGACATTTGATTGATTGATGTGAGTTGATGTGAGGTGATTGAAAGAAAGCATTAAATGCTTTGGTTTTTGAAAAAGTTTTTGGTAAATGGTTTATTAAATTTTGGAAATTATATAAACCTTTTACATTTTTCTTTTTCCCTCTCTCTCTCTTCACGGTTTCACAAGTTTTGGAGCCAAAACTTCTTCTTCTCTCTCACACCTCTTCTCCTCTGTTTTTCTGGTTTGACCGAGCAACAATGGAGAAGCAAATGATTTTTTTGCAAGATCTATGTGCTAGCACACCATTGGAGATATACCAAGGTGATAGGGAAGTGTTTTCATGAGCAAGGAATCACCTTGTGAAGCTTGGAGCTTGGAGCTTCCATGGAGGACACCCATGGCCGATTCTTGGAGGAAGAAAATCACCATTTGCGCAGCCCATTGCCGAGCTTGGAGAAGGCAGAAACTTGAAGTGCGTTTTTGGTTCATCACCACATGCATCTCAACCGATAAATGTGAGTTTTTCTGCACCTCCTTTGGTTGTATTTACACTTGTTTCATGCTTGATTTATGATCTTGGGAAGCTTAGAGCAAACCAACACTGTCATCTGGAGAGCATGTCGGCTGGGATAAATGGTCTAATTAATATTTGAGGAAGGCTATTCTTTTATATTCCAGATTGTCCCCAATCTACTGGATCTTAAGGCTTCTAAATCGGTTTCCACTTTATTAAACCTGATGAAGGTTCATGATTATCTTCATTCTGCTGGACTTGATGAAAGTCCAAATGAGTCTACGAGACCTAATAAAGTCCAAGAGACTATTGTCGATTGGTCCTAATGAAGGTCCATGAAGCTATTGTCTACTCGACCTAACGAATGTCAAGAATGATCTTCATTCCGCGGTCTATCAGACCTAATAAAGGTCAAAGAGACTATGGTCGCTGGACCTAATTAAGGTCCAAGAAATTCTTCACTCCATTATACCTGATGAAGGTATATGTGAGTCTACACTTCACCTAACCCGATAGAGGTACGCGGGAGTCTACAGTCGATTGGACTTGATGAAGGTCCAAGAAATTCTTCACTCCATTATGCCTGATGTGAGTCTACACTCCACCTAACTTGATGGAGGTACGCGGTAGTCTACAGTCTATTGGACCTGATGAAGGTCCAAGAAAGTCTTCACTCCACTATACCTGATGAAGGTATATGTGAGTTTACATTTCACCTAACCTGATGGAGATACGTGGTATTCTATAGTCGATTGGACCTGATGAAGGTCCAATAAAGTCTTCACTCCATTATACCTGATGAAGGTATATGTGAGTCTACATTCCACCTAACCTGATGGAGGTACGCGGGAGTCTACAGTCGATTGGACATGATGAAGGTCCAAGAAAGTCTTCACTCCACCAGACCTGATGAAGGTATATGAGACTACGGTCGAATGATCCAGATGAAGGTCCATGAGAGTCTCCATTCTACAAGACCTTATGAAGGTCTTGAGACTATGGTCGACTGAACCTGATGAAGGTCCAAGAGGGTCTCCATTCTACAAGACCTTATGAAGGTCTTGAGACTATGGTCGACTGGACCTGATGAAGGTCCAAGAGGGTCTCCACACCCCATTCCACAAGACCTGATAGAGGTCGACTAGACCTGATTAAGGTCCATGAAATTCTTCATTCTACTAGATATGATGAAGGATTTTCAATGTAGTCTGGAGTTAATGGTAATCCATACATTCCATATATAGAAAATGGTAATAATCATTTCATGTCGACTGTAGAAGATGAAAAACCTTTTAATGTCATCTGAAGAAGATGACACCGATTTCATAACATATGAAGGAGATTTAGATTCATCCCTCTCGTCTGGAGAAGATAACCATCCACTCATGTCGTCTTTCATGTCGTCTGGTGTGGATGACATTCCATCAATGTCAAATGGAGAAAATGATAATCTTCATATGTAGTGAGAGGTTGATGATGATCCTTCTACATAGTCTGGAGTTGAAGGTTATCCATACATGTCATATGGAGAATATATGACAATCATTCCATGTCGACTGGAGAAGATGACTTATCATTTCCTTTCGTCTGGAAGAGATTATGATCATTCCATCCAGTCTGGAGTACATGACATTCCATCCATCTAGTCTGGAGTTGAAGCTAATCCATACATGTCACATGGAGAATAAATGACGATCATAGAGAATACTTATCTGTTGATTGGTTATGTTGGAGGATTATGAGGGTATTCTCATGTCGACTGGAGGAAGTATGTAGATTGGTCCAGATAATGGTCCATATATGTCGATTGAAGCAAATGGATTTCTTATTAAGAATGGAATAAATGAGCCGGATGACAATCCTAGAGAATGGAAGATTTCTAAGAATGGAGTGTTTAAAATTATATCGGATCGTGGTAGTCTGACATCAGATAGGCTTGACATAATTGCCTCTTTAAACTCTTGCATTTCCTTGCACATGGTGGATGTGATTTATTGTGCTTGGTCGGCTGGTGAGATATGTTGAATTTTTTCTTGAACTAGTGGATGGTTGTCTGATGGAGGATTATCGTTTTCCACATTATTAAATGCTTCCATTAAGTTGGATCGAGGAGTAGGGTGATTCGGGAGGTCTGGAGCTCCTCGTCGTTGAGAAGTATAGGAAATATGTTCTAACTGCTTCTGGAGGTCTGTGTTGGAGCTTCGCATGGTTGAGTTCTCCTCCTTCAACACTCGCAGCCGTTCTTGAAGGATGGCTAACTGAGTGGCCGTAGGATCTGGTGCTAGCTCGCCACTTGAAGCCATGGGTTGTTATCTTTGTGAGGGTCGTAGACTGAAAGGCGTTTGCTTGTTATAAATCGCTAAGGCCCCACGGTGGGCGCCAAATTATATACGTTGATTTTCACCCGAGGCCCACAATTGAGAATTTGTAGGTTGGGGCACTAGCGATCCTACAAAACAAAGGTAGAATGAGCGGGGATTACTGCCCACCGGTGTGGTGGGTGCCGTAGGCACTCCGACGCTCAAGTCAATAGTGAAGACGAGCGGTAAATAATAAAAGAACAAGGTCGAAGTTACCTTGACTTCTGTTGACTGCCGTGAGGGCGGTGGCTAGTGTTTAGAGAGTAGAAATCTTTGAGAGCTCAAGTTTGAGAGCTAAGACTTCTTCATGGTCATCTTTATTTCCTCTATTAATTGCTCGTCTGTTGGGTGTCTAAAACGGCTAACTATGTAGGGGAAGTTACTAACCTTGATTTCAGAGTTTTAGGTTTGGGTAGCTGACAAGCCAGGATGTCACCTTAGTAAGGCTTTTTCTTGGGCCAACATTATCTTACGAATGGGCCTTTTTGGAGGATTT
Source organism: Zanthoxylum bungeanum (assembly GCA_019454045.1). Classification (NCBI taxonomy): domain Eukaryota; kingdom Viridiplantae; phylum Streptophyta; class Magnoliopsida; order Sapindales; family Rutaceae; genus Zanthoxylum; species Zanthoxylum bungeanum. The sequence goes on from SKCR01029297.1 coordinate 107,098, forward strand.
TGGGCTTTCAATATCGTTGGTCCGGAAGTTAAATTATGGTTGTCATTGGGCCCAAAATGCATATTCATTTAGATGCATTAGGGTCATATACAAAATGTTTTAAACCTTTAAATCTTGTATTTTGTATTGAGACTAGCATACCGGTCCCATACCGGTGGACCTGCTCTGTTCGCAAGCTCTATGGAACTGGCACATCCCATACTGGTGTCATACCAGCCTACCATACCGGTCTTCTTGGAGATTGCATAGCCACTGAAACCAGCATGCATCATTCTGATCCCCATACCAGTGAGCCTAACCTTTACATGCTTACAAGAATCAATAATGACCATACCGGCCCCCATACCGGTTTCAATATTGGTGAGCCCTATGCTTTTGCATGCTCACTGGAACCGATGAGGACAATATCGATACCCATACCGTTTACCATACTGGTCCCAACGAATATATTCAAATGGTAATATAAATGTTGAGAGCCGTTACTCTGCCAGACTGGCATACCAGTGTCTTGAGACCGGCATACCGGTCTCAGACTGGCAAGTTGGGGCAGTTTTCATTTACTATAAATTGAGCTCCAATTTCATTTTCGTAATTGATCTTGAACCTCATACATTTTATTCTACGGCAAAAAAAAAGTTTTATAAACTTTCGTATTCATACAATCTTATACAACAAGCTCACACACTACACCTTCGTATTCATTAGTAGTGAGCTTAGAACACTTGGGTAAGTAACTCACACTTAGAATCTTCATTATCTTTGTGAGTGCCTAAGTGTGTTCTTAAATATTTTTATCAAACACTTGAGGTTGTGAAATCCCTTTGTGAGTCGGTATACTCAATAGGGTAAATTGTAATGGTTAGTGAGTGAGCATATTATCAAAACTCATTGTATAGTTTTTTGAGTGAGCTTATATCTAAAACTCATTGTAAGAGGTTTAGAGTGAACCTAGTGTGTAAAACACTTGGTTGTTGGTGAGCCACGGAAAACTCGATTGATAATGGAAATCTTCAAGCGCGGCTTGAGGGAGTGGACATAGGTATTGTTGGCCGAACCACTATAAATCACGGTGTTATTTTATATATCCTTAACTCTTTACTTACTACAAGCTATCATTTATATATATGCTTATTACTTAGAAACTTGCATATATGTGATATATTGAAATAGAGAAAATCGACAGAAGCTAAATTGGTAAAACTAGATAAAATCGGTAAAGAATTTAAATTCCACATCATTAGACAATAACTCAATTCACCCATCCCCTCTTGGGAATATAGAGGTTGATTGTTGTATGCTTGTAGGGAATTTCAATTCTTTCACACAAGTCATAAAATATTCATTCATTCTAAAGAGTTTAAAGTGTTGAGAGAGTGACACGCTCAAAAAATGGTTCTTTACTCCCAAGTATAAGAGTGTCGAAGTAATAAAATAACTCGGTTAGATCGGGATCGATCCACAAGGAATATATTTAATAGGATAAAATAATAAATTGAGTGAAAAATAAAAAGGTTGGATTGTTTGAAGTGATTGAAAATTTTTAATTTAAACTGCAACAATAAAATAAAATACTAGGGTTAGGGGATCCACTTTTAATATTTCAAATTTAGAAATCTCACTTTTTATAATATATAAATTGTCATTATTACCCAATTAATTTATTTCAAGAATTAATTATGCCAAAACATATAAAACCAGACATGTAGGTGGTGATAACTTTTGTCTATAACAAGTCCAGTTAGTTACTCAATTATGCCAAATAAATAAAACCAGTCATGTTAGCGGTAACAAAGTTTGTCAATAATTAATTCAGAATTAAATTAAATATTAATCATTAGATTACAATTTATATATTATAATATAAGTGAGATTAATCTAAATTTTCATATTAAAAGCTTCTCCATTTACCCCAACAAAAAGAAATTAGCTACTCATATTTAAATAAAAACACACATAATTTTATTACTGAAATAAAAGAAATTACAAGAAAGCTTTTAAAAAATAAAACAAACAAGAGCTAGAACTCCACAAATTTTCAGAGAAAACTGTGGAATCCCGAGCTGATTTCTTAAGGTACTGAGCACCTCTATTTATAGTAGAGGGCTCAGCACCCTCCCATGCAATTTACAAATTGCAAATGTAATTTACAAATTACAAAATTGGTGAAAGGTGGATGTCAATTCCCACCTTTCATTTTATTTTTTGTTTTTTTTTTTGTTTTCTTCTTCTCGTTTTTGTCTTTAAATATTACATATAATATATTTTGGATTTTTCATCCATTTCGGCCTTAAAAACTTTAGAATTCGAAAATCTTATGAACATCAAATTTGTAGATCTTTGAGTCTTTTTTCATCTGGAACTGTAATAACTTCAATCCGATATCAGAGTAAAATATTATGGCCAAAATACGAATATTGCATAATGGTGGAGTTTACAAAGTTGTACACTGTTATAACCCCTATTAAATTTCTGGCCTCCAAAATCCAAATATCAAATCCATTTTTCTAGATATGCATCCAAAGTATCATTTCACCTACATAAAATATAAAAATCACAATAAACATAAATATAATTATTATTTAACAAATGTGCTTAATTAAGGGGATTAATGAAACTATAAGTGTAAAATAATTATTTTTTCTTTTAATAAATGTGCATTTTTTAGTGTTCATCACACCTCACAACCAACTTATTACTAGTCCCTAATAATTTAAGCGAAAAAACTTTAAAAATACAAATTCTTAAACAAATTAATAATTATTTTCTTTCTTTTTAAATGATCAAATAAAAAAATTATCTTGTACTTTTTACACTTCTTCCATACACACATAAATAAGGTATTAATCAATTCATTGTGCCCATAATATTCAAAGGTCTCGTTGAAAAGAGAGTAATATTTTTGTCCTAAAATCGTATTAGAATTCACACCCTTTGGCAATGAAAGTTTATTTATAAATACAAAAATAGATTTTTTTAAAAATAATTATGCATCTTCAATCTTCGTAACGAGCTTTGGGCCAGTGACTCTTAAACCAGTTAGCTTTAGGGAACTATGTGTTAAGACACCCATACGGACTTAATTGATTGGTTCTCAGTCCTCAGATATTAAAAAGAAAAAAGTGATTGATTTTCTTAAGCTTTCTCTTTAACCTATATAACGAGTTTTGGGTCAGTGACTCCTAAACCAGTTGGCCTTAGGGCACTAAGTGTTAAAACACTCATGCGAACTTAATTGCTCGAGCTAGAGAGGCTACAAAATCGAACTTATTCACACATTTTTCTTACAAACTCAAGCTCTATCGTTTTACGCGAACAATAACTGTTTACTGAGGCAAGATGTCCAGTTACTAAGTAAGAGCATAGTTAGATTTTTATTTTTTATTTTTTATTTTTTGAATAAAAACACTAATTCCACTGCCTTTAGGTGATACCTCAAACAAACTAGAGAATTGAATATTATAAAATTTTCACTTACAATCCATGTTTATATGTCACCGTGTATGTTGAAAATATGTGTCAGATGAGCATATGAAGATCAAATTTAATCAATATTATGGAGAATTCATAAATTTAAATGATTCAAAAAGAAAGGAACAAAAATAACTTGTTATTAATTATTTTGAAATAAAAATATTTTTTTTTACATAAAATAATTTTTTTTTAGAAAATAACACAAACAAAAATAAAAGCATTCTAGTCAACTATTCCCTCCCCCAACCAAATTGAGACATTGTCCTCAATGTCTGAATAAGAAAAAGTATAGTTTATAACGAAATTGACAATTGAATCTACAACACTACTACTAAAAATAAAGGTTATAGCTTAAAATAATAAAAGAAAATTAAAACAGTAAATTGAAATGTAGTTGTGATTATAGCTCACATCTTCATCTGGTTTTATGTCCAGTAATGGCTTGAACGCCCTCTATAGGTCGAAGATATGCTTCGCATCAAATTTTCTTATAAATTGGCAAACAGGGTCTTTTAAAGTCAGATTCCCGAGACCGTATTGTTGTCTTTCTTTTGAAATTATGTATGTAAGTTTCGAATCAATCTATCAACTAGGATGCTTCTCAAAAGTCAATGATATATTATCTAATGACTCTTTACTCAAGCCATCTCTAATGGGTTGATTTTTTTCTTAGCGATTGTCAGACACCATTCCTAAAGAACGACAACGAACGTTGCAAGTCCAACGTGCACATTTATAACAAACATTTAATTGTTTAGCTCTCCGTTTCTTAGCATAGGTGTTTTTCCCTAAACCAGACATGTAAGAAATGAAAGATTCAGATGACTCACCTGCCAAGCAAACTCTTGCTTCAATTACCAAACGAATATCAATAGAAATACCATGGATCATAAGAAGTCTCATTCTTTCGGTGCGTGCTTTGTAAATTTTAATCAGAGCATTTTAGGGTAGAGAAGGAAAATGTCTGTGGAGTTTTGCAAGAATTTCTTTCATACTTTGATGACTCCAGTCTGGAGGTATTTTTCCTTCTTGATCGCTTATGAGAGAGGAAGAAATTTCCACATGGTGAGTTTGTTCATCTCCAATAGATGCATACTTCAATTCTTCTGGAAAATTCTTCAATTCCAAATTGGGTGTTTCCTCTTGTTTTTCTTCCTCCAGTATTCCTAGTGTTGGACAATTATGACCCATAGCATCACTATTTGTACAGAACATGGTGTTGTTGTACAAATTAATTATGTGACAAAGGAAATTTCTCTTTTATCATTTGTAATTGGATTACTAAAATACATAAATGATAAAAGTCCATATGATTAGTTCCGGATTGATAAGATATGAGACATTATCAATCCATGAAGGTTTAATCATTAAAAAATCCATAGTCGTAGTATTATCGAAATTGGAAATCGATAATGCGGAATAGACTAGTATTGCACTTGTGCGCGTTGTGGGAGCATAACGGCATAGTTCTCATATATTTAAGTATTGGATACTTATGCAAGTGTGATAGGAGGTTGTGTTTACCGATGGTACGGAAACAGCTTCGCTCTGGATAGACCCCTCGGAATTCCATTGGTAGTATGAGTATGTGTCTATGGAAGTCTGAATCAGGGTAGGTGTATTTGGTCTTAACATAAGACTTGCATCGCTAATACTTGCGACTATCAATATACTTTGGTTTTGGTCGTCCAGGGCTTTAACAGGTTCTGTGTACGCCTCTTCTGGGTTTATTGAGAATCGTAGTGTATTGGGTGTGATGTCAAGATGAAAGTATCACTTCAGTCATATGGAGATGATGGTCACGTAGGATAAAGAACCGGTACTCTTATATGCTGCAACTATCGGGATAATATGACTAGGTCATGTTTATCCGATTCTAGAGACTAGTTACCAGAGATCTGATATATGCTTCGTACGGGGCAGACACAATTCCAACCCCATGCCTTGCATGTGACATCCGATACTGGATCGCAATACGAAATACTATGTATACTACGCCTGATATAGATTACATATTCCTTTAAGAATATTTCTGGAGAATTGGGTAGGCACGGTGCTTTGCTAGAATCCAATCATGTCTTGTAAATCGGTTAAAACGTAGTACTAGGTACGTACGTGTTCGGATAGTCCGACAACCGGATTTACTGCCAACATATCCAGGGATCTAGGATTAATTGCGGAGATATTTTATCTGGGATAAAATACTATTTGAAAAGAGAGAACAATTAATTTGGAATTAATCGATAAAATAATATATTCGATATATTAAACGAAATTAGATTTCAACGCGGAATTAAAATTAGATTTTAATTCGGGCAAACGAGTTAATTTAGAATTAATTCGCTAGCGACGTGAATAGTAATTTTGCTAGGCATAATTATTTAATTAAATTTGATTTAATTACGTCGCAACGGAAAATTCGTTAATTCGGAATTAGCGAATCCGAGCCCGGGATGTGTTGCGGGCCCACTCGGATTTTGAATCAAGCGAGGCCCACAAGTCACATCACCTAGTCACTTTAATCAACTTTATGTTGATGGAAGTTGGTGGGTGGTTACAAACTTGTAAAACACACAAGTTGAAAAGTGATGGATGACTTTTACCAAAATCTTGGATTTGGTATATCTTAATTTGATTTTTGGAAAATCAAATAACAAGTCAACAATTCATTTTTCTCATCTCACTCTTCTCTCCTCTTCCTCACGGCATTGTGTCTTTTTCTCTCCTTCTCCAATTTTCTCTCATGGCCGAGAGTTACACAAGGGGAAATAGAAAAATTGTTGCAATTTTTCAATGTTGCTAGCACATCCAATGAGTCTTACAAATGTGATAGGAAAACCAACTCTTGAGCATGGAATCATTCACAAAGCTTGGAGCTTGAAGACCAATTGCAAGGGCTTGGCCAAATAACACACAAATAGGAAAAGCTTGGAGCAGAAATTTTTGTTGTCTTCAAATCGCAAAAGCCGATCAAAGTGAGTATTTCTGCTACTTCACTTTGATGTATTCGCACATTTCATTCGCTTAATTGATCTTGGTTTGACCTAGAAAACCCAACAATGGTATCAGAGCCATTATTAAGCATGAAATTGATTTAGGGTAAAATTGATTTGAGCATGATTTGATAAAATTGATTGTTTGAATATGCTTGAATGATGATAACTTAGAGTTATGCATGATCAATTTGATGAAAATTGAATTGGATTATTTTTTCCCCAAAATTTTGGCTTGGCCGAAAGTTTGAGATGCCCTAAAGTCATGGTAATTTTATTATTTTGATCATTGGATGAGTTGAAAGACTTTGGATAAATTGATTTAGGATTTAATTGGATTAGAATCGAAATCGGATTTAAAATCCCTCTAATTGCCGTGAGCAATATAGCATGAAATGAGATGATTTTTGATTCAATAATGTTGGACATGTGTTAATGATGATTAGCATGAATAATTATGTAAATTGATATTTTGGAAATGTTAATTTGACTAATTAATTATGGCTAATGCACTTTAGTTAATTAAATTGTGAAATTTGGAATTTTAGAATTTAATTAGTTGGGCTAAATTTGGAATTGGGCTAATAAAGTTGTATTTGGGCTTAATGGGCTTGGTTGGGCCAAGTTTGGTTTTGGTTAATTGGTTGGATCCAATTGGGCCTAAAATCATTTCCATAAAGTCCAAATATGATTAAACGGGCTTTTAATATTTTAATTGGGCATAAATTGATTTTTAGCAAAAGGGTGATTCCTTATTAGGCTTTGGTTGCCAAAGTCCATGCCTTATAAATTAATTGAAAGTCCATTGGACTTTAATTAAATTGACATTGGATGTTAATTGGGCTTTGAGACCCGTAATGATTAGATTTAGAATCTAAGTAGCAAAGGCTCATTAATAAAGTGTAATTATTTAATTTAGAATTAAATAAAGAATTAGTATTGAATACAAATTAAATTGGATTTAATATTGTAGTTTGATATAATTCAAGAATTCGTATTTTGAGTACTTATTCTTAAACGAGTTGGACTCGCGCAAATCAAATCGTTGTTTGAACATTGGATGGTCATTAATTTCAGATTAATTAATTGGATTAGATTGATTGATACCATGCTTTGTGTGAATACATGAATGTGATGTATGAATAATGTATATCGGATGGATATTAGATGGGTGAGGGCAATTTTGGAAATTGTTGTAATAAATTTAAAATTTATTAAATTGGACCTGCGTGTCCAGCCTATTACCTCTTGATTCTTTGTATTTCTCTTCTCACATATTCCCCTCAATGTAAATGAGGTTTCTTTAGAAGTGTTATGTAATTAGGTAAAAGTAAGATTTGTGCTAGCATGAGAGAAAAAAATGGAGAGATTTGTTCTAGGAACAAGTTGTTTTAAATATCCATCCGCATATCATTATTAATTTATTTACCGTGCCTTATTATGCTTTTAGAATGCATGCTTAAGGGTGTATGATGAGACCTAATCAAAGATAATTAATTGGTTGCCAATTACGCGAAAAAATCATCAACAAATATTAAGCGTTTTTCCTTCCATTGAATGATTCATTCTCAATATCCAAGATTAGCACTGGTTTGTTGGCCAAAGTCAAGACCTTTGTCCATCGCGGATGTGTTTGAATCATGAAGGCTTTGTTCCATATCGCATGTCTTGTCCAAGTTGTGATTTGTTGGCCAAAGTCAAGATCACTTCTTGTCCATCGACATCGATTACGAAGCTTTCCAAGGTCAATGGGTCCCGCTTAACTGGAATCATTAAGTTTGTTGTGCCAAAGCCAAAGCTTAATTGATTCAGAGGAAAAAGGTTAGGGAATATATTGGATATATTGGCATATATTGGATATATGTTTCGGACTTGGATGTCCATCAACTGGATCTAGGAATTGGATGAGATCCAATTGATCTTAGAGATCTACCTAGTTAAATACTATACAGCTTGTTGGCCAAAGTCAAGGTTGTGTGTTATTTAACGGGATCCTAGCCCACTAGGAAATAAGGTTTCCCGAGTACTCAACAGAGGGTTAGAGGCTCGCCGAAAAATAGTGGGAGACAAGTATTAAATTTTCAATTTCGTTTAGATACTTGCCAATACGCGCTCATTTCATTTTTCATCATTTAAATATATATTAGTTGGACTAATATTTAAACGTTGTTTTAATTAAACAGTTGGACTATATTCAAACTACTTCAATTTATAGTTGATTATATAATTTGATTATAGTAATCAATATATTTGAATTTAACCAATTAAATTATAGTTGATTATATAGTTAGATTATAGTAATCATTATAATAAATAGTACCTGAAATCGTTGATTGGATAGTTGGACTATAGCAATCAAGATAACTGAAAGATTAGCGTTTAAAACATAAACCTGTGTGAAAATGTCATTAAACGGCTTTAATTTTCATATTGGGAATAAAACCTCAGGATAGTCCTGGGAACTAAGAAGTTACTCTATTTGATAGAGAAACCTCTTGGGCCTAAGCCCGGAGTTGAGCAAATAGTAGAACATGATCTTTGGAAGATTCATGTAATGATAACTTTAGTGCTCAATCATTTATGCTAGATGCAATGACTCTTTAATTCTATCGTCAAAATTAAGGATTAGATCATTGTACCATGATGATGAAATTAAAGATCTTCATAGATCTATTCTTAGATCTTAGAAGTACAAATTGCATAAGGAGCTCTTTAGCTCATGTATGTCAGAGGGTACATCTGTCGAGCATAGGTGTCACAGATGATTACTGACATCGATCAGCTAGGTTAGCTGGGCATTACCTACGTGGCCGAGACTACCAAATATTTGATCTTATAGTCTCTACCCGAAAGCTGGAGCAGGTTCATTATGAACCGAGAGTAAACTCTTGGAGAGTTGATGGCTATGCTCTAGGAGGCAGAGCCAGAGCTTTTAAAATGGGCTAAGGCAAAATCATCACAGTCTTCTGGGAAGACAAATGACATATCCCAAGATGTCTGCCTAAACTATGGCAAACGGGGTCACTGGAAGCGTGATTGTCGTATGGACAAGACAGACATGAAGGAATTGAAGGTGGGGCAAGGCTCCAGCTTCAAGTATGTTTGTCATAAACATGTTCACCATTAGTTTCAAAATTGGATTTTGATACTAAGTGTTGTACATATATATATACTGATGTGCATAATTTGCTGATTAGCAAGAGACTAGCTTCAGATGAGATATATCTGCGAGTCGGAAACGGGACGAGAGTCGTTGTTTTAACCGTAGAAACCTAAGTTTAGGAACTACCCTTTGGTATGTACTTAAATTAGGAAACTGTTATAATGTACCTACTTTGACTAGAAATATTATCTATATATCAGAGTTTAACCCGTTGCGGGTATACCTTTATATTCTACAACACTAAAGTGTTTTATTTTATAAATATGATATTGAGATAAGCACATTAGATGTGAATAACAGTATTTATATTTAGAATATAAATGAATCTCAAACGTATGACATGACAAACAAATAGCTCAAACTGAATTAATCAGATGAGACTTATAAGTGGCATTGTTGTCTGGGACACATTAACAAGACTCATATATCCACACTTTCGAAGAGTGGGTACTAGGAAAGATTTGATTCTAATCAAATAATGTCTACGAATCTAGTTTATTGGGCAAAGTGCCTAAAACACCTTTTACTTGGTAAAAGTGCAAGTGCCACCGATCTGTTAGCCATCGTTCATAGTGACGTAAGTGGGCCCATATCTAGCTAGGCTAGAGGTGGATATGAATACTTCGTAACCTTTACGGATGTGGCATCGCGTTATGGTTATCTGTTTCTTTTGAAACACCAATCGGAAACTTTTGATAGATTCAAAGAGTTTCGACATGAAGTATAAAAACAGATCGGCAAGAGTATTAAGACTATCACGGGTAGACCGTGATGGAAATACTTAAGCAATAAGCTTCTCAATTATTTGAAAGAGTATAGTATTTTTTTCATAGTGGACTCCTCTCAGAACACCTCAATTTGACGGTGTGTCCAAACAGAGAAACCGAACCTTGTTGGACATAGTAAGGTTAATAATGAGTCACTCTGAGCTACCATTTTCCTTCTAAGGATACGCATTAAACAGTGCAATACTTATTTTGAATAAGGTTCCATGAAAATCTGTTAAACAGATTTCATATTAGATATGAACAGGAAAAAAACCAGGTTTTCTCATTCCTGGAGATTTGGGAATGCTAGGTATATGTTTGGATGATACCAAACTAAAACCCAAATCGGATAAGTGCCAAATTTATAGGTTATCCTAGGGAAACCAAAGTATAGTACTTATACAACTCACATGAGAACAATTTAATTGTTGCTCGCCATGCGATTTTCCTAAGAGGAATACCTATATGCAGTGGTAAGTGGGAGGAAAGTAAAACTCGATGAAAAATCGGAGTAATACTGTTCCAGACACCGAATCCTTAATGGAACACAAACAGTTCACCAAGGATGAAACTGTACCATAATCTTCGAATACACAAGAAACGCGTAAGTCGGAGAGAGTCAAAAAATAACCTGGGAGGTATGGGTTTCTGATCTCACCTCATGAAGATGTTAATCTTATTGAGGAACACGAACTGGCTACGTATGAGGAAGTGATACAATGTATCGACTCCCTATCATGGCAAAGTGCCATGATGTCCGAAATAGATTCCATGTATACCAACTAAGTTTGGACACTAGTTGATGTACCGGAAGGCATTGTGCCTATTGTACTATATAAGCCTTCAAGGAAGACATACATGGATGGCAACATACCAGCGTACAAAGCTAGGCTTGTAGCGAAAAGGTATCGTTATCAACATTGTGTCGATTATGACGGAACCTTTTACTCGTTGCCATGATTAAAATCCATTTGGATAATGCTTGCGAATGCTGCATGTTTCATTTATGAAATATAGCAGCAGAACGTCAAAACCGCTTTCCTTAAACGGAAACCTTTTGGAGGATGTTTACAACATCCTGACGGTTTTGTCTTACCTAAACGAGCAAACAAGGTTTGCAAGTTAATTCAATCCATTTATGGATTGAAGCAAGCATTGTGTTCTTGGAACTATCATTTTGATGTAATCATAATGATATATGATTTAATTCAAAACGAAGATAATTCTTGTGTATATAAGGAGGTTAGTGGGAGCGCACTGACAGTGATTGTCCTAAATAATGATGATATATCATTTCTTGGAAATGATATTCCCATAATACAATCGGTGAAAGCTTGGCTTTCATGAAAATTCTCCATAAAATACTTGGGAGAAACAACCTTTATTCTAGGAACAAGGATCTACTGGGATAGATCTAAAAGTTGTTGGTACTCTCCGAGAACTCGTACATTGAAACATATGTACGTGACCTGGTGTCTCATATGCTTTGAGCATATGGAGTCACAATCAGGCCAATCCAAGTGATAGTCACTGGATTGATTTTAAGAACATCCTTAAGTATCTTAGATGAACTAAGGATGCTGTCTTAAGATATGGAGAATGAGAACTTGAAGTGACTAGGTTCATCGTTGCAAGTTTCCTAACCTATAAAAACGACTATAGGTCATAATAAGAATACTATATAGTTTGAATGACGGGACAGTGAGCTAAAAATCTTCCAAGCAAGATACTGTTACCGGATAAACAACAAAAGCGAAATATTGTTGCAGCTGAGGCAGCAATAGAAGCCATAGCAGCTGATCTAGGCTACAGCACAAGCTAAAGAATTAATGGTCTCATCAACGATCCAAGTATATACTTTAACTATTCATATGATTCGTTCGGATCATACATCATGGCGATGTGATGATCGTATAAATCATATCAGATGATAACCTTGCAAATAGTACATAGTTCAAGTGTAGGACACTTGAGTGATTGGCTATAGGCCAAGTGGGAGATTGTTGGACAATTATGACCCATAGCATCACTATTTGTACAAAACATGGTGTTGTTATACAAATTAACTATGTGACAAAGGAAATTTCTCTTTTATCATTTGTAATTGGATTACCAAAATACATAAATGATAAAAGTCCATATGATTAGTTCCGGATTGATAAAATATGAGACAGTATCAATCCATGAATGTTTAATCATTAAAACATCCCTAGTCGTAGTATTATCGAGATTGGACATCGATAATGCGGAATAGACTAGTATTGCACTTATGCGGGTTGTGGGAGCATAACAACATAGTTCTCATATATTTAAGTATTTGATACTTATGCAAGTGTGATAGGAGGTTGTGTTTACCGATGGTACGGAAATAACATCGCTCTGAATAGACCCCTCGGAATTCCATTGGTAGTATGACTATGTGTCTATGGAAGTCCGAATCAGGGTAGGTGTATTTGGTCTTAACATGAGACTTGCATCGCTAATACTTGCGACAACCAATATACTTTGGTTTTGGTCGTCCAGGGCTTTAACAGGTTCTGTGTATGCCTCTTCTGGGTATATTGAGAATCGTAGTGTATTGGGTGTGATGTCAAGATGGAAGTATCACTTCAGTCATATGGAGATGATGGTCATGTAGGATAAAGAACTGATACTCTTATATGCTGCAGCTATCGGGATAATATGACTAGGTCATGTTTATCCGATTCTAGAGACTAGTTACCAAAGATCCAATATATGCTTCATACGGGGCAGACACAATTCCAGCCCCAGGCCTTGCATGTGACATCCGATATCGCAACACGCAATACTATGTATACTACGCCTGATATAGATTACATATTCTTTTAAGAATATTTCTGAAGAATTGGGTAGACACGGTACTTTGCTAGAAGTCAATCATGTCTTGTAAATCGGTTAAAACGTAGTACTAGGTACGTACGTGTTCGGATAGTCCGACAACCAGATTTACTGCCAACATATCCAGGGATCTCATGGGTCGCTTCCCGAAGATTCACCGATGATGTATGACTCGCACATAATTAATCTGGGATTAATTATAAAAGAGACAAAATTAATCTAGGATTAATTGCAGAGATATTTTATCTGGGATAAAATACTATTTGAAAAGAGAGAACGATTAATTTGGAATTAATCGATAAAATAATGTATTCGATATATTAAACGAAATTAGATTTCGATGCGGAATTAAAATTAGATTTTAATTCGGGAAAACGAGTTAATTTAGAATTAATTCGCTAGCAAAGTGAATAGTAATTTTGCTAGGCATAATTATTTAATTAAATTTGATTTAATTACGTCGCAATGAAAAATTCATTAATCCGGAAGTAGCAAACCCGAGCCCGGGATGTGTTGCGTGCCCACTCGGATTTTGAATCAAGTGGGGCCCATAAGTCACATCACCTAGTCACTTTAATCAATTTTGTGTTGATGGAAGTTGGTGGGTGGTTACAAACTTGTAAAACACACAAGTTGAAAAGTGATGGATGACTTTTACCAAAATCTTGGATTTGGTATATCTTAATTTGATTTTTGGAAAATCAAATAACAAGTCAACAATTCATTTTTCTCATCTCACTCTTCTCTCCTCTTCCTCACGGCATTGTGCCTTTTTCTCTCCTCCAATTTTCTCTCATGGCCGAGAGTTACACAAGGGGAAATAGAAAAATTGTTGCAATTTTTTAATGTTGCTAGCACATCCAATGAGTCTTACAAAGGTGATAGGGAAACCAACTCTTCAGCATGGAATCATTCACAAAGCTTAGAGCTTGAAGACCAATTGCAAGGGCTTGGCCAAATCACACACAAATAGGAAAAGCTTGGAGCAGAAATTTTTGTTGTCTTCGCATCGTAAAAGCCGATCAAAGTGAGTAATTCCGCTACTTTACTTTGATGTATTCGCACATTTCATTCGCTTAATTGATCTTGGTTTGACCTAGAAAACCCAACACCTAGCTCCTCAAGATTTTGATTCTCTCCATCATCTTTCAGTATCTGTGTAGAATCAAGTAAAAATTCATTAGGAATATCTGAATCTAATTGTGTATTTGATTCAAAAAAAATTAGTTGTACAAATTTCTGTAAGATCAGATAAACTCCCCTGAATATATCCATCTACAATTAGTTCAATGATTTCTATGCTCTCGTCTTCACTGTCCTCATCGTATGATTGTTTGCACGTGTTAAAAACATTAAGCTTCAATGTCATATTGCCAAATGAAAAATTCATGATTACATTCCAGCAATTAATTAAAGCATTAGCTGTTACTAAAAATGGACGACCAAGTATTATAAGAAATGCTTATAACTATCAGCTACAGGTTGTGTTTCCAAGTCAATAAAATCCACAAGATATATGAATTTGTCGACTTGTATTAACACGTCTTCCAAAATTATTTTCGGTATCTTGGCTAATCTATCGGCAAGTAAAAGATTAGTTGAGGTTGGTTTTAACTCGTCAATATTAATTTGTTGATAAACCGAAAAAGGAAGAAAATTGACACTGGCTCCAAGATCAAGCAAAGCATGTTCAATTTTTTTATTTCCAATAATACATGAAATATTTGGACAACCATGATCTTTGTATTTTAATGCATTATTGGTTGAGAGAATGGAACTTACCTGTTCAGCTAGAAAAACTTTCTTTCTTACCTGATGTTTTCTTTTAACGATGCACAAGTCTTTCAGAAATTTAGCATAAGATGGTATCTATTGGATGACATCTAACAAATGAATATTAACCTTTACCTGTTTGAATATTTCATATATCTCTGGGGAATTGTTCAATTTTTTTTAATGCCTCGGGAAATAGAGGTGCATAGGAGAAATTGTTATCATCAACGATAGATAATGGTTCATCAACATTTTTCCTTACCCTCTGAATCTGATTTATTTTCAGTTTTGCGAGGTTCAAGAATAGGTCTGTAGATGATCTTACCACTACGAAAAGTAATAATAGATTTGACATGATCTATATGTTGACTACCAGAACTACCATCGTGAGAGTTTTGATGACTCTTGGAGTTTGGCTATGGTTGTGCAGGAAACTTTCCTTTCTCATTAATGGTCAAAGCAGATGTGATTTTGGAGAAAGTATCTTAACTTTCCTTTCTCATTAATGGTCAAAGCAGATGTGATTTTGGAGAAAATGTCTTTCAGATCAATTGATATTTGCACATTTTAGTTATTGATGGCTTCTTGTTTCTCAATGAATGCATGCAAGGTATCCTCAAGAGCTTTCTTAAGTGGTGGGACATATTGTGCATAACTCTGGGAATTTTGGAAATTATGGTGTACTTGGGAAGGTTTTTGCGACAGTTGTGATTGGTTATAATTCCTCCAATTGAAGTTTGAATGGTTTCTCCAACCAGAATTGTAGGTTTGGGAGTATGGGTTTGGATTTGGTCTCTTGAATGTGTTTATGGAACTGACTTGGTCGTGGAGACATTCTTGCAGGGCTGGCAAGATTGGGAAAAATTGTGTGACATGATCATTTGAATTACAGATTTGACAGGTGACTTCTTGAATTGACTTGACATGATCATTTTTCCTCATTTCTAATGCCTCGACTTTTTTAACTAGAAATGCATTTTTAGCATAAATGTCATGGTCTTCCCTAAGGTTAAGCATACCTCTACCAGATGGCTGTGGTTTTATAGATGTACGGGCCAAATTTGGTCCAAGGGCAATTTCGACATTTTGCTTCGGGCCCAATACTAGGCCCCCAGCATGGATCCAAGCCCAAGTTACCATCACAGATTCTCACTAAAGGAACCCCCAAGGTTTGATGTATATAAAGGCCCAGAGATCCACAAACCTAGGCCCAATAAAGTATCACACGCCCAATCCATAATCAAGGCTCACCCAACGCCAGCCCACGTAACGCCCAAGGTCATAAACACCATTCATGAACCCATCCGTTCCAGCCTACAAACAGGCAAAATGCAGTAATAGCTCCTCATGAAGTCGATCTAACGGACGAGCAATCAAATAGCAATAAAGACACACATTACTACAACATGTATATATAGGAAACGAGGCTCCAGGAGGAGGGGGATTCAACTTCTAGTTCTCATACTCATAGCTCAATACTATTCTCTCCACAGCTCTCTAAACCTCTCATCTACCGCCCTCACGGCAGTTGGCATGGATCAAGGTAACATCTGACCTTATTCCCCCCTCTATGACTTTTACACCTCAATTCCCTCACTGACTTGGGCGTCGGAGTGCCTACGGCGTCCACCACACCGGTGGGTAGACCCTCCATGCTCACCCTACTTCTTTGTTTTGCAGGATCGCCAGTGCCCCTATACAAAATCTCAATTGTAGACCTGGAGTGAAAATCGGCGTCTACAATTTGGCGCCCACCGTGGGGCCCTAGCGATTCATAGCATGCAAAGATCTTTCTATCTACAATCCTTACAAACACTCATGCTTTTATGGCGTCACACAACGAGCAAACACCAGATCCCATTATCACTTAAATAGTCACCTTCCAAGAAAAATTACAAACATTGGAGCACATATCTTCAACCTCTTAAAGACCCGAGGCTACTGGACACCTCATCAATCCTATCATTTGATCCAACCCATTAGGAGCACTCAAAAATATGGCAAGTGGAAATCCACCATCGACCATCCACTTAATCACCAGAAAAGCCACCATGATTCACCAGCCGACCGATCACAACAAGTTACCTCCTCCATGGTAAGGAAATACAAGAATTGGAAAGAGTGATTCTCTCTAGCCTACCCGGTGCCGAACTACCAGTGAACCAACACTTGGATCATTCTACACATTTCTACCAGTCGACCAGAGAATATCCTCATAAACCACAGCCATACTCCAATCAACCAATAAACTATGAAGGAGGATTGCCATCACTTCCAGACTACGTGAAAGAAGTGTTATTTTCTTCAGACGACGTTGAGATGATCTTCATCTCCTCCAGAAGACATTAATAGATTGTCAATAATTTTAGACTCTATTCGACCAGTCTCATGGACCTACATTGGGAACAAGACACGTTCATTCAACGGAACCATTTTCCTTACCATTCACCTCATATGATAAAGCGTTGCACTTGGCATAAGAAGATTGTCCCAATCGACAGTACCCGAATAAAGATTTGGCGAGGACATCCCGGTCAACATTACCGGGTATGACTTACACTTTTTAAGAATCTCCCAATCGACATTAGTAAAAGGGTGGGACTTATAATAGGTATCATAGTTTGGGACTTGTTATAGCTGTCCCAGTCTATACTACACCATATAGCTTGAAAATTGTTACGGGTGTCCCAGTCGACATCAATATGTGGCTTGGGACTTATAATAGATGTCATATTTGGTACCACCATTTATATTATAAGAGTTGTTATGGTGTCCCAATCGACACTGTAATTTACAACCTGATAATTGATAAAGGAATCACAGTCGACATTTACAATTGAGGCATAGGACTTGTTAGGGATGTCTCACTCGACATCAGTATATTGGAGGATGTCCCAATTGTCATTATCATATATATAGCTTGTCATTTGCTTGAGATTCCATTGATACTCTCAGTATGAGGCGTGTCACTAGTTTGAGATCTCATTTGACATGAGATGGAAGAAGTCCTAGCGAGATAGTTGAGGTACCATTCCACACGACGGTGAAAAAGTCATAGCTAAGGGTTCCACCCCACATATTAAGGAAGAACTATTAACTAGAGGTGGAAACACCACTTGATACTGCATAGCAATCTCGGCTAGGAATGATTGTTCCAAATAAATATACATCTTGTGATAAATGTGTGGCCTATTCGACATTACATAATGTGGTCTCGGCTTAAGGGAGATGCTCCAAATGAAGATAGATCATGGACACGCCAGATCCGCCGCATCACCCACTCGAACTTCAGTGTCCTCCATTGGACTGAATAAAAATTGTGCAAGAGCTAAAAGAGAACAACATGTCATCTCACCATACGGACCAGCCCACAAACCTGTTCCATTATAATACCTATCCTTAAGCCCACACGACAACAATCTAGCTGAGGCAAGGGGGCGACCAAGCTAAAAAAAAGGGTTCTTAGCATGCTCAGAACGTGGAACCACGAAGTTTGCCTCGTAGAGAGTTATAATAATGAGTCGACTAACCCACTAGCAAAAAGATAAGGCTAGCCCATGGACGAATGCATGATGATGGGTGCGAGAGTGGTGAATATCCGAATCAATTCCCCTAGCTCATGTCGACTCCCATGTGGCTTTCATAGTGGATTCAAGGTTATTATCTCACACTACAGAATGTCCTCCGATGCATTCAATGATGGAAAGCTACAGAGGTCCAGACGTCATTTAGCTCAAAATCGCCATTAGAGAAGTTCCAAGCACCCTCTTTGATTACACCTGAGACCTTTACACCCTAAGGTCGGTTGAAAGAAAATGATGGGAAGGAAAGTGCCATGGAGACCGTAACTTTGCCACGCGAAGCGAACAACTCGGGCTTTTCGCACCTTGCCACTGGCAGTAGTCGAATCGCTCGTAGAGTAGCTTGTTGTTTGAACCCACCTTCGATTTGAACGAGAGCCATGAAACGGGGTGTCGAAAGGGAGAAGCGAGTTTGTTATTGGCGGGTATTGCGAGCTTTCTAAAGATCCATTGTGCCTTCAAAGAATCCAAGCAACACAGAGAGTCCGTACAAAGGTCGAATGAAGACCTAACTTCAGGTGGCAATATCACTCGACGGTTCACCGAAAGAAATAGCAAAATTCAACATCGATTCAGCTTGTTCATGTGGTGCTTGTCGAGAATGACGGGTGAAAATTCCCTACATTGCCAGACACCAAGCTCGGCCAACTTCCTTCGCTTATTACACGACAATTCTTTTCCAAGCGTCTGATTTGTTATGGGTCGTTCTTCACCATAGATCTCTGATGCTTGTTGTTGTTATGATAGTGGTTGAAACTGTGAAGGTTGAAACATTCGAGAAGAATAGAAAGACCCATTAAAGAATGGCATAGCCTGAACTTGAAGCTCATTGTAGTGGCTGCAGTTCCCACAGATGCAGATACGCTCACTATGGCAGAATTAGATGCACTGGACGATGAATCTTTACTAGCAGCTGAATGGGGACTTAACTGACCCAGGTCGAACAGCGGGCAGCTGTGCTTAGCGCCATTAAACACAGCTCATACGACATTTTGGAAAGTCCAAGAGCACCTATTTTGCTTTGGAGGTAGGCAGTTGGAGTCTTGGTAGTTTACTCATGGGCCTTACACTTTCTTTACCTTCCTTCGTGCGTGACTACGTGAATCAAGCTTACGTGAATCAATCTTCAAAGTAGCCCATCTAAGCCCCTTGAAATAATAAGCACCATTTAGTCATTTATGTTTAAAAAAAAAATGAAAGTCCAAGATGACCAACAGAGGAGTAAGGCTGCCAAGATGACCACGTGATGCTCCCTGCTAGAACTGGACTCTATGTGGCTGCAAAGAAACCCAAAGACCATCTCCCCATGTGCAGAAAGCTCAAAAGCCAAGAGCATGTATTGAGCAAAAGTGATTATAACATGCCATTCCAAACACGTCACCTTGCCAAGCCTCCAAACGCCCGTGCCCCAACAACAAACGTGTCAGCCCACTAACCAATATGTCGGTCGAGCCAAGAGAAGTTAGCTCAGCCCATGCTTTCCACAAAATGAAAGCCATGCAGCATCAAAATTGTACGACTGAAACCCTTCACCACTTCTCTCATGTCTCTCAACAGTGGACAAACCCAAAACCCTATTTTAATCTCAGTCGTCCGTTTCTCTTTCCTTTATTTTTGCCACTATGCCCAGTTGATGCACCACCATCAGATGACACAAGAGCGTCGGTAGTAATGCTCGGCAGAAATGGGTTCAGGACGGCGTACAAAGTGGTGTCGAATGACAGAGTGGTGGTTGTGAAAAGGTTGAAAGGTGCGGGAATCGGTGGCAAGAGAGAGAATTCGAACAACACTTGGAGACTCTGGGTAGATTGAGGCAACCCAATTTGGGGAGATTAAAGGCGTATCATTTTTAAAGAGGAAAAATGATTTGAGGAATGTTCCAGCCAGACTAACTCTAGCAGCAGCCGTGTATTACATTCGGTTTAAAACAAATAAAAGGGTTTTTGATAAAAGCTCAGAGTAGTGGAGGAAATTTATTCCACTGTTAGGTGTAGATTGAATTTTCTTCAATCTCATCAGGTCTTCCCTGTTTCAATTAGGCAAACCTAGGGCTTATGCTATTTTTGGCAAAGAATTACGGTTTTACTAGCCTCAGAATGAAGCTGGGTTGCCTCTCCCTGACGGCATTTGGTGTCTTCACTGCACCAATTGATATGGGTCTGTTTTTGTGGACGCTCCTCTTGCAAAAACTCGATGTGGGTTTGTTTTTTGTGTTTTGCCTAGGATGATACTCTTGCAAAATATTGGGACAATGGTCTTCTGATGTTGGATTTGTGGCTCTACATGTGCTTTCTTGGTTTTGTGTGTCTTATGAACTTATGGCCTTTTGAATTTATGATTCTTTGAGAGGGCTTCCATGGGCCTTGGCACTGATCTTGGACCTGGCTCAAAGAGGGTGAAATGCTTAGTGGGCTACTTTCTGATTCATTCAAACGATATGGTTGGGGGTTGCTCATAGGCTGGGCTTGGAGTTGGGAGTCCGGTTTCTTTGTACGGTTTTCCATTTCGCTTGGTGGTTTTCATTGTATTGCCAGCTTGTCTGTTGTTCGTTCATGTGTCATTTGGGGTATGGTTGAGCCAATGGTTTTAGTTTGGGGCTTACTTCTTTATTCTAAGCTCTGGGCTTGTTCTGGGTATTGGTGTTCGGTTAATCCAACCATCTTCTTCATTTAAGGATGACATTTCAAAATTCTCTTTCATGGCCACTTCCTCATACATTTTAGAGATAACTTATACTTCGGCACCTTGAACATCCTCAGTAGAATCAAAGACAATAGTACACTTCTGGACGACCTCATTTGGAACTATTCCTTGTGAACCACATAGGCTTTCTCCATTTACAAAGCTTCCATCATTCGGACCCTTTGATGAATGATAGCAGCATTTGCAGCAGCAACAATCCGGGAGATAAAAGAATAAACTTTTCCTCAACTATTAATAGGGTCATCTGTCTCAGCCGACATGCACTTTATATGTCAGGTACTAATATTTTCCCCACTGACATACCAAATATGCGGCTCGCAAGCATTGTCATACAATTCAGTTCATGGACCTTCCTCTGGTCCACACGACATGTAGCCTCGGTTTGGTCCCTCTTTGATATCAAACAGGTGAATGCCTTCATGGCCTTCATCAGGCCCAATCGACGGGATCACCTCCCAATAGGCTCCCAATAGAATCAAATGTAAGTTCTTTGACCTTCCTCTGGTCCGATCGATATGTAGCCTCGGTTTGGTCCTTCCTCGATACCAAACGAGTGTATATCTTCCTGGACTCATCAAGTCCAGTCGACTGGGGACATCCCCCTTGACTCATATCGAGTCAAGTTGTAGACATGGAATACACATGTCGTATGACTTATATCTTCCTGGACTCATCAAGTCCAGTCGACTGGGGACATTCCCCATTGACTCATGTCGAGTCAAGTTATAGACATGGAATACACATGTTGTATGACTTATATCTTCCTGGACTCATCAAGTCCAGTCGACTGGGGACATCCCCCATTGACTCATGTCGAGTCAAGTTGTAGACATGGAATACACATGTTGTATGACTTATATCTTCCTGGACTCATCAAGTCCAGTCGACTGGGGACATCCCCTTTGACTCATGTCGAGTCAAGTTGTAGACATGGAATACACATGTTGTATGACTTATATCTTCCTGGACTCATCAAGTCCAGTCGACCGGGGACATCCCCCATTGACTCATGTCGAGTCAAGTTGTAGACATGGAATACACATGTTACTTGACTTATATCTCGACCTTCATCTGGTTCAATCGATTGGGTACTTCCCCAAAGGCTCCTGTAGAGTCAGGCTCATAACTTTACATTCGTTTAACCAGTAGGCAGCATCAACACTCGAGTATGCCTATGGCCTCGTCCCAAGCTACACACGCATCAAGTACTCTCCAAGCCAATGACTCCTTGACTTAGAGAGAATGGGACAAACTGTACGGGCCAAATTTGGTCCAAGGGCAATTTCGACATTTTGCTTTGGGCCCAATACTAGGCCCCCAGCATGGATCCAAGCCCAAGTTACCATCACAGATTCTCACTAAAGGAACCCCCAAGGTTTGATGTATATAAAGGCCCAGAGATCCACAAACCTAGGCCCAATAAAGTATCACACGCCCAATCCATAATCAAGGCTCACCCAACGCCAGCCCACGTAACGCCCAAGGTCATAAACACCATTCATGAACCCATCCGTTCCAGCCTACAAACGGGCAAAATGCAGTAATAGCTCCTCATGAAGTCGATCTAACGAACGAGCAATCAAATAGCAATAAAGACACACATTACTACAACATGTATATATAGGAAACGAGGCTCCAGGAGGAGGGGGATTCAACTTCTAGTTCTCATACTCATAGCTCAATACTATTCTCTCCACAGCTCTCTAAACCTCTCATCTACCGCCCTCACGGCAGTTGGCATGGATCAAGGTAACATCTGACCTTATTCCCCCCTCTATGACTTTTACACCTCAATTCCCTCACTGACTTGGGCGTCGGAGTGCCTACGGCATCCACCACACCGGTGGGTAGACCCTTCACGCTCACCCTACTTCTTTGTTTTGCAGGATCGCCAGTGCCCCTATACAAAATCTCAATTGTAGACCTGGAGCGAAAATCGGCGTCTACAATAGATGACTCATAAGTGTCAATTGTATCTCACTGTTGTGCATTCTCTGCTATGTGTTCTAGGTAATCTAGTGCATCTTTGGAAATTTTATCCCTAAATTCACTATTACACATCATCTCCACTACTTGTCTACCTTGGGGTGTTAAACCCTCGTAGAAGTAGGCAACCAGCCTCCATGTTTCAAACTCGTGATGTGGACAAATATTTAGTATCTCTTTAAACCTCTCCCAACATTGGTAAAATATTCCCTCTGACTCTTGTGTAAAGGTTTTGATTCTCCTCTTAAAGGAGTTTGTCCTATGAAGGGGAAATAATTTTTTTGGAAATTGTTATTGCAAATCATCCCATGTTCGGATGGATCCTGACCTAAGATTCTGCAGCCAAATTTTAACTTTATCCTTTAAATAAAAATGAAAAAACTTTAATAGAACTATATTCATACTGTAATTTTGGTATGTGCAAGTGTTACATACCTCTTCAAATTCTCTTAAGTGCTAATAAGGATTTTTCGATTCTAGACTGTGAAATATGGGTGAAAGTTGGATGACACATGGCTTAAAATTGAAACGTGATGCATCTGGGGGAAAAATAATGCAAGATGGTGATCTTGTCCTACTGGGATTCATGAATTATCTTAGTGTCCTAGGATGATTAAGATCGCCATCCTGAGACTCATTTTCTTCCTGATCAACTGGGTTTTCAACTCGGGCAAGTGAATTTTCATTTTGGTTCTCGTTCACTTTGACTGACGATGAAGGTGATGGAGATTCTCTATTTAATTTACCGCTAGATGATCGAGACCAATGTCTCATACAACCTAAATGCAGACTACATGATAAAATTTAAAAATACAAATATAAAACTTACAAATAGAAAAAAAAAAAAAAAAACAATTGAATGAAAGAAAAAAGTTAACATAAATGACAAAAAAAAATGCAAATGTAGTGTTAAAAAAAATGAGATACATAATATACAAACAAAATTTAAAAAATAATAATAAAATATAAAGAAAAGAAAAGAAGAAAAATATACAAGGATGATAAATTATTATTCTATCTACTAAATTATATTCCCTGACAACGGCGTCAAAAACTTGACACGTTCAAAAAGTGGTTCTTTACTCCCAAGTATAAGAGTGTCGAAGTAATAAAATAACCGGGGTCGATCCACAAGGAATAGATTTAATAGGATAAAATAATAATTTGAGTGAAAAATAAAAAAGTTGGATTGTTTGAAGTGATTGGAAAATTTTAATTTAAACTGCAACAATAAAATAAAATACTGGGGTTAGGGGATCCACTTTTAATATTTCAAATTTAGAAATCTCACTTTTTATAATATATAAATTGTCATTATTACCCAATTAATCTATTTCATGAATTAATTATGCCAAAACATATAAAACAGCCATGAAGGCGGTTGTAATTTTTGTCTATAAAAAGTCCAGTTAGGTACTCAATTATGCAAAATAAATAAAACTAGACATGTAGGCGGTAACAAAGTTTGTCAATAATTAATCCAAAATTAAATTAAATATTAATCATTAGATTACAATTTATATATTATAATATAAGTGAGATTAATCTAAATTTTCATATTAAAAAAACTTCTCTCTTTAACCCAGCAAAAAGAAATTAATTAGCTACTCATATTTTAATAAAAACACACATAATTTTATTACTGAAATAAAAAAAATTATAAAAAAAATTTAGAAAATAAAACACATAAGAGCTAGAACTCTATAAATTTTCAGAGAAAACTATGGAATCCCAAGTTGATTTCTTAAAGGCTCAGCACCCTCTCATACAATTTGCAAATTGCAAATTGCAAAATTGGTGGAAATTGACAATCCACTGAAGGATGGATGTCAATTCCCACCTTTCATTTTTTTTTATTTTTTTGTATTTTCTTCTTGTTTTTGTCTTTAAATATTATATATAACATATTTTGGATTTTTCATCCATTTCGGCCTTGAAAATTCCAGAATTCGAAAATCTTATGAACATCAAAGTTGTAGATCTTTGAGTCTTCTTTCATCTGGAACTGTAATCACTTCAATCCGATATTAGAATAAAATGTTATGGCCAAAATATGAACATTGCACAGAGGTGGAATTTCTGAAGTTGTACACTGTTAGAACGCCCTATTAAACTTATAGCCTCCAAAATCCAAATATCACATCCATTTTTCTAAATATGCATCCAGAGTATTATTTCACCTACATAAAATATAAAAATCACAATAAACATAAACATAATTAGTATTTAACAAATGTACTTAATTATGGGGATTAATGAAACTATAAGTGTAAAATGATTAATTTTTCTTTTAATAAATGTGAACTTTTTAGTATTCATCAGAGAGTTTTCATCATTTTTCCTTAAGTTCAAGTTTTTGGAGAAATGAGTGTCCCTTCTACAAGAAGCATCCAAGTAATCATGGGAGAACGTTAGCCACAAGATATCCGTAGAGTACTGAGGCGGAGTTAATAAGTTCTTAAGGACAAAGATAATTCGACTTGAATCAAGTTTTCAATCATCTTCAACCTCTTCCCAGATTTTTCTAAGTTTTATGATTTATGTTAATTTCATTTAATAACACATATATTAACATCACAACTTATGCTAACTAAACTTGAAGACAAAATTTTACTAATAATTGAAAAAAAAAAAAAAAAAAAAAAAAGGACTTAAACAATCCCTTAAAATCTACTTAAATATTCTATATTTTTCTCTATTGAATATGAAATTACATCAGACAGAGATACTAATTTTTTTTTTTTTGAAAAGTTAGATCCAACAATTACAAGAATAATGATCTAAATAGATTTTTAAAAAATACAAGGACTATTGAGTAATTAGCTCAAACTATAAGGAGAGTAAGAAAGTATTTACCCTAAAAATATTCTCAAACTAAAACTTTATCACCAAAAATGGAACTAATTCAAAAGTGAAATAATTCAAAAGTTAAAAAGAAGGAAAAAACCAACTCAACAACTTATTGTAGTAACGTGTGTTGTAATTTAAAGTTTGCAACCCTATTTCAGTCAAGTTTTTAAGTAGCATGACCTGATTTGTTCATATATGGCACAAATTTTAATAAAGTTCTAAATCTCTACAATAAAAATTGTGACATATATATTAATGCTTGTGTTCATTTGCTGCCCATAGAAATACAAGACTATTGATTAAAGGTCCCTAGAATTTTCTTAGATAAAATTACTAGTAGTTGTTCTAAGAACTCAAAAGCAGCAATCAAATTTTGATTTTGGCTTTATAATCGCTTTTCACTTGTGCTGGATGATATTGGTTATGACTATTTTGATGGTACAACAAGCTTGAATACACTACATCGAGAGGAAAATGACCTCCAAAAGGTACGAATTAATTGTAATATTTATGATATTCATTTTATGATCTATTGTTTTCGTTCACTGATATATTTATTTTCATTAATTTTAAATAATAAGAGATGAAAAACTCATCGTAGGCCACCGGGACCCATCGTCTGTCGGTCATCAATCATTTTCCGTTTGGGTTCATAAAGAAAACCTCATGACCTAATTAATGCAACTGTTACTCTTGTCTACTCTGTCGAATATTGTGTTTGTTTGGAAACAATAGTTTCGAGTAAAAATAACGCTGCCATTAAATGGCGACCTACGGTGGTGCACCACAACCACTACTATGTACTATAGTTCTATAAACTTATGGTGGCGGTGCACCACCAAACGCGACCTTATGGTTAGTGTAAGAAGAGAACTTAAACACTTCTGTTGTAATTTTAGAGACTAATTTTCACTTAACGAATCATCATTGACTATACTTCGAAAGGAGTGAGAATAAAACTAAAATACTGATATAATAATATTTTAAAATTGTGAGAACAAAACTCGTAAGCTAATAAAACCGAATCTGAAAGCTAATAACATGAGATCTTTATTCACTCACCATCGTGATGAATCATACCCAAAACTTATTTTATGAAGTAGCCGAATAAGAATCTCTTCATCTAATGAGCTATCATTTGTTTAAGTTTCTAAACAGTTTAATAAAAGTTCAAAAACCAAACAGTATGAGTTTTGAAAATCGTTGGAGAAGATGGATTTCTGAGTGCTTATCTACAACAAGTATGGCTGTGTTGGTAAATGGCTCTCCCACTCACCAATTTCCTTTAGGCAGAGACCTTAGACAAGGAGACCCCCTATCCCCTTTATCTTTTTATCATTGCTGCTGAGGGTCTCAATATCCTTATCAATAAGGCTAAGGAGCTTAATCTAATCTTGGTAATTGAAGTAGGCACTGCTAGATTTGTTATCACGCATCTTCTGTTCGCAAACGACACACTTATTTTCTCAGGTAAAGATCTCAACTCCCTTCTCAACCTGAAAAGAATTCTTCATTGTTTTGAGCTTATTTTGGGCCTCAAAGTAAACTTCCATAAGAGTTCTGTTGACGGCTGATTTTGGTCTCAGGGGCAATATGGGAATATCACTCCCGAGACAATCCTCCCTCAATAGTGAATTTGTTTGGTTATGGGGGACCAAAGGCAAATTTAGCAAAAGACAGATAATACACCAATCAACAAGGAGAATTAACGTGGTTCGGTGGATCTTGGTCCGACCTACGTCCACGGACACAAACAAGATTGTACTTTTTATTACTTGAACACGCTTCTCGGGTCGTTCTTTGTGTTTTACAAGTCAGAGCTCGGTGATTCTGATCTCAACTCTACCTTGCTCTCAACTTGTTCCTCTTATTCTCTCTTTTTTGTTGTTCTTTCTTTCTCTTCACTCTACCCTCCTATTTATAATGGTGAAGAAATCATATTCCTATTTGTACAAGAATTTCCTAGTTGAAACTATTCCTTTTTTCCCATAAGGATTCCTAGTCAAAACTATTCCCTTTTTCCATAAGGATTCCTAGCCAAAAACTACATTTACTTCATTTATCCTATTAGGATATTAACTCACCAGTTTTCCTCATGAAAATAGGATAACTTGTCATCTTATCCACAAGGATAGGGTGTTATCTTCAGGAGCACGCCTCGCTATATGGTCGGTCTTCATGAGGTCGGTCACAATAGTTTTTTGTACTGAGAGTGCTGCTGTCGACCTGATAATTGCCCGGTCATCCAATCTTTACGTGGTCGGGTTAACGATCTTAAGTGCTCGGCCCCTGACTCATGTGGTCGGGTCGGTATTAATGATCCGGACCATAAGGGAATTACCCTTTTACCCCTGTCGTGCTGCTTAAATGACATAGTGCCCGGAAAACACCATCAACATCTGTCCCCTAGTTCTCGGTTCCAACGAGTATACAAGTTGGTGCCGGGGAACTATAAAAAGATGGTGTGTTGATCGCCTTGCTGGTGGTCGCTTCAGAAATCAAGAGAAAAACGCATTGGCTGCAAATCTGGTCATTCCTGCCACCTTCATGTGCTCAGTCAACGAGGATCCCGATATCTACCCGTGGAGACAATGCTTTGCCCTTATGCTGACGACGACCGACTCGGTGGGACGTAACCCGACCCCGAGCTGAAATGAACACTTGGCCCTGGGGGAATGTTATGTCCCCAGACCAAAAGGACGGACTCGGTGGGACACGACCCGACCCCGAGCTGAGATGAATACTTGGCCCTGGGGGAATGTTATGTCCCCAGACCAAAAGGACGGACTCGGTGGGACGTAACCCAACCCCGAGCTGAGATGAACACTTGGCCCTGGGGGAATGTTATGTCCCCAGACCAAAAGGACGGACTCGGTGGGACACGACCCGACCCCGAGCTGAGATGAATACTTGGCCCTGGGGGAATGTTATGTCCCCAGACCAAAAAGACGGACTCGGTGGGACGTAACCCGACCCCGAGCTGAGAGAACCAAGTGACCTCGGCGGAACGAATCCAGCCCCGAGCCGAATAAACAAGTGGCCTCGGCGGAACGAATCCAGCCCCGAGCCGAATAAACAAGTGGCCTCGGCGGAACGAATCCAGCCCCGAGCCGAATAATCCAAGTGGCCTCGGCGGAACGAATCCAGCCCCGAGCCAGGTAATCCAAGTGGCCTTGGCGGAACGAATCCAGCCCCGAGCCAGGTAATCCAAGTGGCCTTGGCGGAACGAATCCAGCCCCGAGCCAGGTAATCCAAGCGGTCTCGGCGGAACGAAATCCAGCCCTGAGCCGAATAAACAAGTGGCCTCGGTGGAACGAAATCCAGCCCCGAGCCGAATAACCAAGCGGCCTCGGCGGAACGAAATCCAGCCCCGAGCCGAATAAACAAGTGGCCTCGGCGGAACGAATCCAGCCCCGAGCCGAATAATCCAAGTGGCCTTGGCGGAACGAATCCAGCCCCGAGCCAGGTAATCCAAGTGGCCTTGGCGGAACGAATCCAGCCCCGAGCCAGGTAATCCAAGCGGTCTCGGCGGAACGAAATCCAGCCCCGAGCCGAATAACCAAGCGGCCTCGGCGGAACGAAATCCAGCCCCGAGCCGAATAACCAAGCGGCCTCGGCGGAACGAAATCCAGCCCCGAGCCGAATAACCAAGCGGCCTCGGCGGAACGAAATCCAGCCCCGAGCCGAATAACAAGTGGCCTCGGCGGAACGAAATCCAGCCCCGAGCCGAATAAACAAGCGGCCTCGGCGGAACGAAATCCAACCCCGAGCCGAATAAACAAGTGGCCTCGGCGGAACGAATCCAGCCCCGAGCCGAATAATCCAAGTGGCCTTGGCGGAACGAATCCAGCCCCGAGCCAGGTAATCCAAGTGGCCTTGGCGGAACGAATCCAGCCCCGAGCCAGGTAATCCAAGCGTCTCGGCGGAACGAAATCCAGCCCCGACCCGAATAACCAAGCGGCCTCGGCGGAACGAAATCCAGCCCCGAGCCGAATAACCAAGCGGCCTCGGCGGAACGAAATCCAGCCCCGAGCCGAATAACCAAGCGGCCTCGGTGGAACGAAATCCAGCCCCGAGCCGAATAAACATGCGGCCTCGGCGGAACGAAATCCAGCCCCGAGCCGAATAAATATCGCCTCGGCGGGTTACAGAAGCAGACCCGAGCCAGGAAGAGGAAGAAACATCGATCTCGGCGTACAAGAGCAGACCCGAGTCGGAAAGAAACATTGGTCTCGGCGGTACAAGAGCAGACCCGAGCCGGAAATAAACATCGGTCTCGGCGGTACAAGAGCAGACCCGAGCCGGAAAGAAACATCGGTCTCGGCGGTACAAGAGTAGACCCGAGCCGGAAATAAACATCGGTCTCGGCGGTACAAGAGCAGACCCGAGCCGGAAAGAAACATCGGTCTCGGCGGTACAAGAGCACACCCGAGCCGGAAAGAAACATCGGTCTCGGCCGGTACAAGAGCAGACCCGAGCCGGAGGAAAAATAAACATCGGTCTCGGCGGTACAAGAGCAGACCCGAGCCGGAAAGAAACATTGGTCTCGGCGGTACAAGAGCAGACCCGAGCCAGGAAGAAATATCGATCTCGGCGGTACAAGAGCAGACCCGAGCCATAAAACATATCTTGGTCACTATGTGGGCCGTAGCGAACAAGCGAAAATAAATATTTTAATAAAGAAGAAATCTTACTCGTATTCTTGGAATCTACTGTCCTTCTTGCAAATCTTTTTGTCGGTAAGGCTCCGGCTTCTTCTCCAGATCTCACCTTGTGAAGGGGGAGGCTGTTGCTGAAATACTACCCCAAAACCCTCCGCCATGCATAATTCCTCGAGTGCAGAGACAGAACCCATTAATTTCTTAGCCCTTCCAGTCTTGGATTAAGAAGTTTAGATGGCTCTGACGTAGCTGAAAATGAAAAAGAGAGTCGTCTTTGGGAAATGGCTGACTCCCAAACGAATTGATCTCATCCAAAAGCCATTTCTATTTGCATTTGAATAAATTCTAGTATCTCCATGCCCAGAGCCAGAGTCTGACTTAATTCGTGACATATAAACATTAGCTAACTTCTTGATGGATTCCTCTGCGGCCTGTTGTTGAGCTTCCCTTCATGTTCTACCGATCCCGTCACCAGCTTTTTCTCCTGCAAACCAAGCCTCAATGGAGAACTGCAATTTCATGCTAGCAACCAAAGCTGGCCTGAACTCCACCTTGGATCCACACGTCATTGCAATATCCTTTTCAGTACGGCAATTAGGATCACAACTATGGTTAATGAAACAGCCCATATTTCCCTTGGCACATGCATCTATTACCTCACTCTCCAACATATTCAATAATAAATTTCCCTTTCGGTATATGCTCAAGTAACTGTAGTCCATAACCCTTCTTTCCAGATGGACGCCACTGCATTTTGGCATACTTGCGCTTCTGGAACTTTTGATTTGAACATAGGTTACCAGAAGGACAAGTTCCTGAACACATTCAATGTTAAGCATCTGATTCAGGCACTCATCTCACAGCCTAACCGACCATCTGCCATACTCTGATAGTCCAAGCCTGATGATCTATTGTAATTTTAGAAGCCATCATCTTCTTCAAAGTCTGATAAGCCTAATTCTGCATTAATATCATCTGCAACTTTCATCAATCGAATTGGCAAGTGATACTGGTATTCGTCGCCATTTGTAACAGTCATCACACCGCACCCAAGCACTTTCTGGAGGACGATAATGCTCAGGTTCACCACCTGATGTAATCTCCAAAATAACCACATCAACAGACACATTATTGTTGCCAGAATCAGTTTTCCCAATATCATTTATTTGTGGTTGATCTTCTGTTTTGTCCTCAACCAGCTCAAAAACACCTTTATCCATTCTTTTGGCAGCTGAAACACTCTTCTCCTTGACTTTGATCTTGTTGACTGACTTCCGCTGGTTCCCCCCACATAGAAGCATTTTTTATCCTCGTTTTTGTACAGGTAGAGACTTTGGACAGTCCATTATTCCTTCCATTAGATTTTAAATTTTTGCTGAGTGCACATCCCTTGGATTTAATTGAAGGAACCATATCCTCTCCAATGACTCCAGGTTCAGCCTCTCTTGATGAAGGCAAGGGTTCACCACAGAATTCCTTGCCGCTTGATGAATAACTTGAAGGATTTGCACCAGGAAATGCAGAGGGAGAATTACCACAGTAACTAACATCTTCCAATTTCTGCCTGCCTCCACTTTCCTCTGCCTGGCAGGCTGTCTCCCATTGTCGGATTTTGTGGGCGAGCTAGTAGGAGAATTAGGACCAAAAGCATTGTATATAACAGAATTGTATGGCATCTGCTTACTGTAAAGAGGAGAGCCGCTGAGGTTGGCACTGTAGAAGAGATTGATTCCCAATTTTACCGACCAGTCCCCATTACCAGGTATTGTATCTTCACTATCCAGTCCGTAGTTGGACCTCATGATGATCGGCGATCTCCGCCTTCTGCCATTGTCTTATCACGTGAACTGCTTTTTGTTGAGTTCCCCACAGACGGCGCCAACTGTTGACGGCTGATTTTGGTCTCAGGGGCAATATGGGAATATCACTCCCGAGACAATCCTCCTCAATAGTGAATTTGTTTGGTTATGGGGACCAAAGGCAAATTTAGCAAAAGACAGATAATACACCAATCAACAAGGAGAATTAACGTGGTTCGGTGGATCTTGGTCCGACCTACGTCCACGGACACAAACAAGATTGTACTTTTTATTACTTGAAAACGCTTCTCGGGGTCGTTCTTTGTGTTTTACAAGTCAGAGCTCGGTGATTCTGATCTCAACTCTACCTTGCTCTCAACTTTTTCTCTTATTCTCTCTTTTTGTTGTTCTTTCTTTCTCTTCACTCTACCCTCCTATTTATAATGGTGAAGAAATCATATTCCTATTTGTACAAGAATTTCCTAGTTGAAACTATTCCTTTTTCCCATAAGGATTCCTAGTCAAAACTATTCCCTTTTCCATAAGGATTCCTAGCCAAAAACTACATTTACTTCATTTATCCTATTAGGATATTAACTCACCAGTTTTCCTCATGAAAATAGGATAACTTGTCATCTTATCCACAAGGATAGGGTGTTATCTTCAGGAGCACGCCTCGCTATATGGTCGGTCTTCATGAGGTCGGTCACAATAGTTTTTTGTACTGAGAGTGCTGCTGTCGACCTGATAATTGCCCGGTCATCCAATCTTTACGTGGTCGGGTTAACGATCTTAAGTGCTCGCCCCTGACTCATGTGGTCGGGTCGGTATTAATGATCCGGACCAATAAGGGAATTACCCTTTTCCCCTGTCGTGCTGCTTAAATGACATAGTGCCCGGAAAACACCATCAACAAGTTCAATTATTTACGTGGATGGCGACTCTCAATGGGCAAAAAATGTGGCTGCAATCCTTAATTGTAAATGCTCATCTTCCCCTTTCAAGTACTTAGGACTTCCTATCGGTCGTAATCCAAGGAGATGCGCTTTGTGGGATCCAATTATTGAAAAAATCAAGTTACGACTTAATGAATGGAATAATAAGTTCTTATCTGTTGGAGGCAGGCTGAATCTATTAAAGTCCACGATTTTATCCATTCCTCTTTACTTTCTCTTTGTCTTCAAAATGCCTAACTCTGTTCTTCGTAAAATTGAAAGCTTGCTTAGGAGATTTTTCTGGTCTGGATCCTATGAAAGTAGAGTTCTGTATACAACAATTATTACAATTATTACACGGTAATTGGGAAATCCGAATATGACAAAATTACAATTATAATTATTATCTTCAAACAGACCCTAACGGCGGACCCTGAGAGTAGACCCTGACGGTAGAGGCTGAGAGCGGAGGCTGAGGGCAGAGGCAGACCCTGAGAGCGGAGGCAGAGGCTGAAGGGCAGAAGCTGACAGAGAGGCTGATGGCAGAGGCTGACGGCAGAGGCTGATGGCAGATGGGGCAGAGGCTGACGGCAGAGGCTGATGGCAGAGGCTGACGCAGAGGCTGATGGCAAAGGCTGACAGCAGAGCTGAAGGCAGAGGCTGTTGTTGCAGATGCTGAGTCAGGCAGAGGCAGAAGCTGAAGCTGAAGCTGAGGCAGAGGCTGTTGGCAGATGCTGAACTTTCCCGAGGCTTGTTGTAAAACAACAATATCCTTAAAAAAATTCGTCCCCTACCGTAGGTGCAGTAGAACGTGAGACGATTGTTTCCCAGGATACAACGGAAACGTACGAGAAAGGGCACCACCAGACTCGTATCCAACGAACCACAAAGTGTTTGAACTCTCCTTTTAACAAAACAAAGAAAATGATCTTTCGTGTGTGTGCTATGTCTTTCTCTATTTTCTATTTCATATCTTGAAAACAAGAACTGATGTTGTTTATATAGGAAAAGAAAAACACATCTCAATTAATAGAAATTAACTTGCCAATTAAATTTCATAATGGGAGATGTTACACATTATTGTAACCACTAAGCTAATTAAATTAGCACTAATGGAAATTAAACTATATAACCACCAAGCTAATTAGATTAGCACTTATGGAGATTAAACTTTGTAACCACCAAGCTAATTAAATTAGCTGTTATGGAATTACAAAAGGCTTGAAAATTGTGAACTTTGAGCAACAATTTATCATTCACCCAAGCACCATTTTAAGCATATGAATATACTATTTCTAAGTACTCACGGAGGAGTATCCGAATCATTCAATAACAACCACTAACACGAAGTGGACCATGCTTAAAATTGAGCCTCAAAATGCTTATAAATAAGCATTTTTTCCAACAATCCCCCACATGAATGAAATTGGCGAAAAAACGTCGAATAAAATTATTTTTATAAAACATTTTATTTTGACCTAGAAGAGTTCAACGGTTCAACACCTGCATAGGATAGGTAGGCCACAGCCTTTGAACCTTCCCTTGTGAAAATATATCTCATTACTTACTGGCTGACAGTTGACGCGATGTCATTGAACTGTACTGCCGTTCATGTAATTGGAGAACACATATCACACAGATATTTTACCTACACATTTGAGTTCTCATTATTATGTTCATTTTGGCCATGACATCTACCTGGTTCTGCAAGAGTTTCTAAAATTGTGCCCCGTACAATTCCCTTTGAAGCGGCCCCACTTCTCTCTCACATAGGTGATTTCTTATTTAAGAGTATCTCGTAATACTCTGCTCGGATTCCCGACGCATAAGAATCATTAAAAGCTTTTGCTTAACCTCTATCCATACGAGCATCACTGTTTCATTTCATCATAGGAATGGACTAGAGGGTAACCCCCCACAGTGATCCAATTATGTCTTTTACGAGTAGGTTGTCCCATTGAACCTAGATCTTGGGATCTCCAGTCAACAAGGTTGGGTTTTCCTTCGTAATAAACATTTATCTATGGGCTTCAGTCCCATTCCCCTCGATATTTCACAACTAACTCTCTATTTAACCCTTTGGTTAGCGGATCCGCAATGTTATCCTTTGATTTTACATAGTCAATCGAAATAACTCCAGTAGAGTAATTGTCTAACGGTATTGTGTCTACGACGAATATGTCTAGACTTACCATTATACATATTGTTATGTGCCCTTCCAATTGCAGATTGACTATCGCAATGAATGCAAATTGCTGGCACTGGCTTAGGCCAACTTGGAATATCCTCTAGAAAATTTCGAAGTCATTCTGCTTCTTCAGCACATTTGTCTAATGCAATGAATTCTGATTCCATTGTAGATCTGGCTATCACAGTCTGTTTGGAGGATTTCCATGATATAGCTGCACCTGCTAGTGTAACACATAACCACTAGTAGACTTTGAGTCTTTCATGTCAGATATCCAATTAGCATCACTGTATCCTTCGACTACAGCTGGATATCTATGATAGTGCAACCCATAATTACGAGTAAAACGTAAGTACCTAAGTACTCTCACTATTGCTTTCCAGTGATCAACCCCTGGATACTCGTATATCTGCTGAGCTTGTTTACTGTACAGTCAGGCTATATCAGGCCTTGTACAACTCGATAGATACATCAAACTCCCGATCACTCTAGAGTATTCTACTTGAGATATACCATCTCCCATATTCTTTGATAGGTGTAAACTCACATCTAAGGAGTTCTAGCCACAGCTGAATCATCATTGTTGATTTACCAAGAATTTTTGTCCACATAGTGCGACTGATCAAGAATAAGTTCATCTGGACTTCTCGAGATCTTTATTCCCAGAATGACATCTGCAAGACCCATGTCTTTCATGTCAAACTTGGATTTCAGCATATTCTTGGTAGATTTCACCATTTTGACATTACTTACTCCCGACAATCAGTATGTCATCAACGTAGAGACATAAAATGACATAGCCAACTTCTGTCTCTCTGACATAAATGCATTTATCACATTCATTGATTTTAAAACCATTTGCCAACATGGTGTCATCAAACTTTTTATGCCACTGTTTCGGGCTTGTTTCAATCCATACAAGGATTTAAACTAACTTACAGACTTTCTTTTCTTGTCCTGGAGCTATAAAACCTTCAGGTTGTTCCATGTAGATTTCTTCATCTAAATCTCCATTCAGAAAGGCTGTTTTCACATCCATCTGATGTACCTCAAGATTGCGCAACGCTGCAATCGCTAGTATCATCCTTATGGAATTTATTCTCGTTACAGGAGAATAAGTATCAAAGTAATCAAGACCTTCACGTTGTCTATAACCTTTAATTACAAGTCTTGCTTTGTACTTGTCAATTGATCCATCTGCCTTTATTTTCCTTTTGAAAATCCACTTGGACCCTAAAGGTTTACATCTTGGAGGAAGATTCACTAACTCCCAGGTGTGATTTTGTAAGATGGATTCAATTTCACTATTGATGGCATCTTTCCACAAGGCACCATCAGCTGATCTTACAGCTTCGTTATAGCTTTGAGGATCATTCTCTCTAGCAAAAATGTCAGAAAATCTAGACCAAATGATTTTTCCGTTCTAGCTCTTTTGCTACGTCTTAGTTCAGGTTCAACAACTTGTTGATCCTCTGGAACATTAATTTGTTCTCGGGTCCTGACTATCTTCAATAATAGTCTCATGTGCCCGTTTGTGCACATCTGAATTCGAATTAGTTTTACAAGGAAAAACGTATTCGAAAAAAGGATGCATTCCTCGATTCCATTATCGTATTCTTGTGAATATCTGGTACATTAGACTCATGCACAAGAAATTGATAAGCATTACTGTTATGAGCATATCCTATGAAAATGCAATCAACAGTTTTTGGTCCTATCTTCACCTTTTTAGGTGGAGGAATGACTACCTTGGCAAGACACCCCCACACTCGAAGGAATTTATAGGAAGGTACTCTTCCTTTCCACATTTCATAAGGAGTTTTCCCTGCTTTTTTTCCGTGGTACCTTATTTAAAAGGTAATTAGCTGATAAGACAGCTTCTTCTCCCCACATAGTCTGAGGTAAGCCAGAGCTGATTAACATAGCGTTCATCATCTCTTTCAAGGTACGATTCTTACGTTCCGCAATCCCATTGGATTGAGGCGAATAAGGAGCTGTGGTTTGATGTATGATTCCATTTTGTTCACAAAGTGATTCAAAAGGGAAAACATACTCACCACCACGATCACTTCTTAACTCCTTAATTCTTTTATTCAGTTGGTTCTCAACTTCATTCTTATAGAGAACAAATTTCTCTATAGCTTCGTCCTTGCTTTTCATTAAATACACATAGCAAAATCTTGTGCAATCATCAATAAAGGTAATAAAATATTTATTACCGCCTCTCGATTGTATTGAATTAAAATCACATACATCGGTATGAATTAGATCAAGTGGTTCAGAGTTTCTTTCAATACTATGAAAAGATGATCTTGTTAGTTTTGCCTCACACAAGTATCACACTTATGTTTGTTATCAATTTTAAAATTGGGAATATGATTCATGTTAATTAACTTTCGCAATGAATTAAAATTAACATGTCCTAATCTACCATGCCAAGATTAGAATACTCAACAATATAAGCAGAAGAACTAGCTTTATTGATATTTTTGGGTTTAACAACCATTACATTGAGCTTAAAAAGCCCATCAGTTACACCCATTTTCCCACATACATCCCATTTTTAGTCAAAACTACTTTTATCAGACTCGAACACCATCCGGAATCCATGCTTGTTCAGAAGCGATCCAGACACAAGATTCTTCCGTATTTCAGGTACATACAGAACATTGTTCAGAGTCAACTCTTTCCCAGAGGTCATCTTCAGAATCACCTTTCCTTGACCTTCTATCTCAGATGTTGCTGAATTTCCCATGTATATCTTTTCCCCATTTTCAGCAGGCTCAAATGAAGAAAACATGCTCTTGTCTGAGCATACATGTCGAGTGGCACCAGTATCAATCCACCACTCTTTTGGGTTAGAACCCACCAGATTCACCTCAGAAACCACAGAGCAGGAAGGTTAATGTCTGAAACATCTTGAGTCATGTTTTTCTAGCACATTATTCTTGTTTCTTTTTCTTCTCGGCAGTCTGCACTCAGAAGACTTGTGACCCATTTTGTCACAGTTGAAGCATTTTCCTTGAAATTTGATTTCTTGGAAACTCCTCCTTTAGGGCCCATCTTTGACCCTTTGTTCTTGAGGTTCTTGTTCTTATGGCCATGTTCGACAACATTTGCTTTGGCCTCATGAGTCATTCCTCTCTTTTCAGAAACTCGGTTATCTTCCTCAATTCTTAGCTTAAGAACCAAGTCTTCAATGCTCATTTTTTTTCGCTTATGCTTTAAATAATTCTTGAAATCTTTCCAACCAGGTGGTAGTTTCTCAATTATCGAGGCTACTTGGAAGGTTTCACTTAAACTCATCCCCTCAGCATGAATTTCTCTGCTAGAATAATCTGCAGTTCTTGTACTTGGCTTATCACAGTTTTGGAATCAATCATTTTAAACTCTAGGAAACGGCCTACGACAAATTTCTTAGTACCCGGCATCTCTCAGTTTTATATTTTCGATCTAAAGATTCCCAAAGCCCTTTAGCTGTTTTCATTCCAGCGTACACACTGTACAAGGAATCACTTAGCCCATTCAGCACATATTCCGACATAGGAATTCAGAATGTTTCCAAGCTTCAATGGCACTGATGACTTGGATATCAATCTCACCCTCTTTGGGTACAGAAGCATCTTCCTTTAGAAACCTCGCAAGGTTCAACGGTGGTCAGGTAGAAGAACATTTTCTGTTGCCACCTTTTGAAATTCTGACCACTGAATTTTTCAGGTTTTTCCGCAGCAGGATTGACATGGCTCACATGTCCAACAGGTTGTCTAGCCATTGAGGCAGAAATACCTTGCCAGCCACAACGGCTGCCATATTAAGCCCAGAGGCTGATGCAAGTTGGCCAGCCGAAGGGGCTGCCACTGCACTTTGGTCAGCCACGGGGGCTGCCACAACATTCTGGCCAGCCGAAGAGGCTGCCATATTCGGATCTACTGTGTTTGGACTGATTTCCATATCCACAGAGTCTCGATTTGTTTTAAGACTGATACAAAACATTATTACAATTATTACACGGTAATTGGGAAATCCGAATATGACAAAATTACAATTATAATTATTATCCTCAAACAGACCCTAACGGCGGACCCTGAGAGTAGACCCTGACGGTAGAGGCTGAGAGAGCGGAGGCTGAGGGCAGAGGCAGACCCTGAGAGCGGAGGCAGAGGCTGAGGGCAGAAGCTACAGCAGAGGCTGATGGCAGAGGCTGACGCAGAGCTGATGGCAGAGGCTGACGGCAGAGGCTGATGCAGGCTGACGGCAGAGGCTGATGGCAGAGGCTGACGGCAGAGGCTGATGGCAGAGGCTGACGGCAGAGGCTGATGGCAGAGGCTGACAGCAGAGGCTGAAGGCAGGCTGTTGGCAGATGCTGAGTCAGGCAGAGGCAGAAGCTGAAGCTGAGGCTGAAGCTGAAGCTGAGGCAGAGGCTGTTGGGCAGATGATGCTGAACTTTCCCGAGGCTTGTTGTAAAACACAATATCCTTAAAACAAATTCGTCCCCTACCGTAGGTGCAGTAGAACGTGAGACGATTGTTTCCCAGGATACAACGGAAACGTACGAGAAAGGGCACCACCAGACTCGTATCCAACGAACCACAAAGTGTTTGAACTCTCCTTTTAACAAAACAAAGAAAATGATCTTTCGTGTGTGTGCTATGTCTTTCTCTATTTTCTATTTCATATCTTGAAAACAAGAACTGATGTTGTTTATATAGGAAAAGAAAAACACATCTCAATTAATAGAAATTAACTTGCCAATTAAATTTCATAATGGGAGATGTTACACATTGTTGTAACCACTAAGCTAATTAAATTAGCACTAATGGAAATTAAACTATATAACCACCAAGCTAATTAGATTAGCACTTATGGAGATTAAACTTTGTAACCACCAAGCTAATTAAATTAGCTGTTATGGAATTACAAAAGGCTTGAAAATTGTGAACTTTGAGCAACAATTTCTCATTCACCCAAGCACCATTTTAAGCATATGAATACCACTTTCGAAGTACTCACGGAGAAGTATCCGAATCATTCAATAACAACCACTAACACGAAGTGGACCATGCTTAAAATTGAGCCTCAAAATGCTTATAAATAAGCATTTTTCCCACAAGTTCTATGTAATTGAAATAGGAAGCGATAAGAAGCCGCTGAATTCTAGGGGTTTTTGTATTTTAAGATCAAAGACCATGAATCATGCTCGTCAATTTAAATGGATTTATAGATTCGCGGTTGATATTAACTCTACTTGGAAGTCTATATTTATCACAAGATGGTGGAGGACTTTGTGACTGGTTTCAATCACAGGGATTTTTTCTTGGATGTCCTCAGTTTGGGCTGACATCTCAGGCATCCAACGACTATCTTTTAATTCAGGTCTCAACTGGGTTCAATCATCGGCTTTCAAGATCGTGATGGCTCTAGAATTCAGTTTTGGCATCATAGATGGTGTAATTCTCATCATTTATCTCTCTTTTTTTTCCTGTTCTGTTTCGGCTGGGAGTTATTAAAGATAAATTTTTTGCTGATTTCATGAGTTCTAGCTTATCCTCATCTCTATGGAGATGTCGGTTAAGGGTTTCTAAATTGAATGTTCTTACATCTCTCTCTCGGTTGACCAGTTGTTGTGTGATTCAATCCGGTTCATCTGATGTGATTCTCTGATGTGGCAGTTCTAATGGCTCTTTTTTGGTAAACAGTTGTTATTCTTCCTTAGCATCAAACCACATTTCGCAACAGACCTTGAACTTCTCATTCATTTGGAAAAGCCCAACTCCTAAAGATATCCAAATCTTCAGTTGGCTTCTGTTTTTAGGCAAAATTCATACAAAAGATTTTTTCTTTAAAAATGGTATTCTTAACGCTAGTTCACTCTCATGTGTTTTATGCCATATTGACATGAATCGGCTAATCATCTATTATTTTTTTGCCCCTTCACATTGAGGATTTGTTCATGGTTCTTCGATTGGTAGAATTTCAGTTGGGTTTGTTTCAGAAATCCTTCTGATGTCATTCATTCTCTCTAGTTTTGTGGTAATAAGCTACGTGACTTTTTTGAATCTCTCTTCATGGTTGTGTGTTGGTCCATATGAATTGAAAAAATAATCGGATTTTCAAGGATGCATCTTGTGAATTTCTTTCTCTCCGCTCCAAAACTTTCACCCTTATCTCAAGATGGTTATCTTCTAAAGCATGGATATTTAACTATTTTGCGGTTGTTGATTTGTTACTTTTCCTATCTTATGTCTTTGCCCGGGCGAATCTCTCTAATGTTTCTAGTCATTTACTTTGTTTTTCTTATATTGGCCTGAGGCTTAACTCTTTTAGCTCATATTTTATGAGTCCTTAAATAATATATGGCCCATATTTTTTATTATATATAGAGAAGATCGGGCTTATGAATTTTAATGAGCAGTACTCTGTACGGGCCAAATTGTGGTCAAGGAACCAATGTCTTTTCATCTCAGTGCATATACCACAGGCTCATATACCACACAAAGCCCAAATTCATTGGTTTTTCCAACACATCTCTAACCCAAAAATATTCTCTTCATAATTAATTACCCTCCACGTGATTAGTCGTTTTAACATCGAAAAGTTAAGCATTTAACATGTTAAAAGGACCTACCATCATAAATATAGAATCTATTCTAACTAGAAAGCTACTCATTAACCTATAAAAGGATGCAGAACTCGGAGTTATTTTCATTCAAGCTTTGGCACTTATATTAGAACTCTCAAAGCATAGCATCCTTTACACTTGCCTACCGCCCTCACGATAGTTCAGTTCACGGAGGTCAAGGTAACCTCGAACTTTGTTCTCTTCCCTTATTTACTTTACTGCTCATCTTCATCATTGATTTGAGTATCGGAGTGCCTAGTGCAACTACCACTCCAATGGGTAAAACCTCCCAACTCACTTTACCTTATTTTACAGAATCGCTAATGTCTCATCATACAAATCTCGATTGTGAACGAAGCGAAATCCAATGTCTACATACTCTCAACACCATTCTTTTCGTTTTAAGCTAGTGGCATTGTGTGCTTCCCTCTAAGAACTATTAAATTTTTTTAAACTCTCTTACTCCCTTGGATATATATCAGCTTTGGTCATTTAAAAAAAACACACACACATTACTTTCTTATGAAACTAATTCCTATGTTTTAAACATTTATAAGCTGATAGAAAATCTAGACATTTATGACAATGAAAATACCAAAACTAATTGTTCAATGTGTGTAGTCATGGTCACTAATATACATTTTACTATATTGTTCCTTATATTCCACTGTAATCCAAAAAAAAAAGATGTCAAGATGATGACAATATTATATATTGTCGCTTTCTAGCTTTAAATTGGCAATGTTTTTTCCTCCTAGCTACTGTGGATGGCATAAAAACTTGATGGAAATAGCCTTTTTAATCTTGTCACTTCAATTGATTTTATGAACGCTAATGGATTGGAACTAGTATTTGGATATAATTATACACATGAGCTATAAGTTTCCATTATCTGGGTGAATGGCGGAGGGTCTCTAAGATCAAAAGATATCTTAAATTTCCTATAAATAAAAAAAATTAAAAAATAAAAAGGTTTAAATTTTAGTAGTCTTATAGAATTTAGAATTTTTTTAATTTTATTCTTTAAAATATTTTTTTATGATTTAAATCTCCTAAATTTATTATTTACTATTATTTGGCCTCTGTGCATTTTCCATATTTTGAATTTTTATTAATAAATTAAACATAGCAAAACTTCTGAAAATAAAAAATAAAAAATTTGAGAGAGTGTCAGATTTCTGAAAGAAAGAAGGCGCCGTTGTTGAAAATGTAACGTGTCATCTTGTTGCTGAGCCATCGTTCTCGTTTTGCAAACACACTGCTCTGTTGTCACCTTGTTGTTTTGTTGCTTTGAATAAGGTTTTGACATTTAATTCTTTTGGTAACTGAAAGTTCTTCTTTCTTCTTAATATTAAATGACTTTTATTTTTTATATAGTATTTTTTTTTCTTTTTTCTTTTTTCTTTTTTTTCTTTTTTCTTTTTTATAAATATTTATTTAAACAATGATCAATTATCTATTTTAGGTGTCTTAACGATTTGTTTTACCGAGTAAGCGACGTTATATTAGCTTGATGCCTTGATGGTACTAAGGGTAATTCTGTCTGCCAGGTTTGAGTCTCACATTCAGAATAACGAAATAATACCCAAACAAATAATTAAGCCTTGTTTAAGAGATCCATATTCCTTCAAATGAAAATATCAATTAAGATATATGGGTTCTAAGTTGCAAGTCAAGTTTTCGTTATAGACATTTGGTCCTGTTGTCTAACAGTTCTAGCTTAAAAAGCATCTTGTAAAGAATTTGATAGCATTTATAATTATAGTTTGAAAGTTAATAATGATTAACCTATGAAGTTTATCTAAAGTTTATTGGGCGAGATATGTTATTTAGAATGAATGCGAATGAAGAACTCAATAATCATTTTTTATAGACATAAAGAGTTGCATTTATAAAGGTTTCTTATGTCAAAAAACATATGTTTCTTTAGGAGTCATGACCTTCTATAGGAAACTTTTCAACCCTAAAAGTTATGTCATTTCTCATTAAGGAATATTTCATTTCCAATGAACCATTTAAACCCTAAGGTTAAGTCCTTTCATTCCCTATATATATATATATACACCTTTATATATTTAGAAAATTTTCTTACAATCCCCCGCAATTTTCTAAATATCAATGCAGACGCTTAAGAGAGTTTCCTTGGAATAAAACTGCATCGGAATATGTTGCTTTCGCTTGAACCTTCCTAATAAATGACTATCGGATTTACTTCGCAAATTAGTGACTCATATTCTTAAATTGTTCCGCCGTTAGTGTAAACCAAGACAATAATCATCACACAGCTTCACTTCGACCATTTCCTGTTCTACGGTTGTGTTCAATTCGGACATGAACAACAGTCCTAGTTTTATTGAGTAGTTTAGGGAATCCAGCCTTTTGCAAT
Organism: Zanthoxylum bungeanum; assembly: GCA_019454045.1. Taxonomy (NCBI): domain Eukaryota; kingdom Viridiplantae; phylum Streptophyta; class Magnoliopsida; order Sapindales; family Rutaceae; genus Zanthoxylum; species Zanthoxylum bungeanum. The sequence goes on from SKCR01029297.1 coordinate 151,832, forward strand.
TCTAAACGAAGCGACTTCACTTCTTACTCGAAATATGTGATCTACTATAAAAATATAATATGTCTTTACCCTTATTAGGACTATCCTCCTAATATAGTGATTATTAAAAGTCTTAATTTATCATAACCTTGACAGATATCATTATGCGTCATTATAGGAATGAGAAAGAGTATAGAACTCTACAGTGCTTGTTTTGAATTGCACAAAGTTTCAGTTGTCCCTTTTAAACATAGATCTTGAGATCTCCAGTCATGTAGGTTGGGTTTCTACAGTGACAATTCTTAATTTATATGGTGCAAGCTCATTCCCATATATGACTTCTCAACTTTTCCTCTAGGCAAACTTTTAGTAATTGATCTGTTAGGTTTTTTATTTGACTCAACAATAATCTATTGAAATTATGTCGTTTGAGAGCAGTGCCTTATCGTATTGTGTCTTCAACGTATGTGTCGAGACTTACCATTATACATTGTATTTTGGGCTCTCCCAATAGCCGATTGACTATCACAATGTAACTTATAGTTGGCACCGATTTTGGCCAATTTGGAATATTCTCTAAGAAATTTTGAAGTCACTACATTTCTTCTGCTATTTTGTCTACACTCAGACTTCATAGTAGACTGGGCAATATATGTTTGCCTTGAGGATTTTCATGACACGACTGCACCTCTAAGTGTGAAAATAATTACACTCGTGGATTTGGAATTCAAGGTATTAAATATTCAGTTGACATCGTTGTATCACTATAGAATAACAAGATATCTCGTATAATGCATACCATATTTTGAAATTTCTCTTAGATACTTCAAAACTTTTATTATGGCTTTCCAGTGGTTATGTCACGGATTACTCGTATATCTACTAAGCATGTTTACGGCTTGTGTGATGTCTGGTCGTGTGCAATTCGTGAGATACATTAGACTTCTGACGATTCTCGAATACTCTAATTGCGATACATTCGAACCAGTATTCTTTGATAGATGAAAAGTTAGGTCCACATGAGTTCTAGTCACTTTTAGATCTCTTTTACTATATTTCTCAAGTATTTTCTCAATATAATGAGCTTGAGATAAAATGTATTCCTCTGATGTTTTAAAAAATTTAATTCATAGAATTATCTCATGATTACTACCAATTATCAACATATCGTCTCACAATGATATATCCATTTTGAGTTAATTTAGTGTATACACACTTATCACACTCATTGAATTTGAATCCACTTGATAACATTCATTTGTCAAATTTCTCATGTCATTATTTTGGTGCTTATTTTAATTCGTGCATGAATTTACAAGTTTGCACACCTTGTGTTCTTGTCTATGAATATTGAAACTTTCTGGTTGTTCCATGTAAATAGCCTCATCCAATTCACCATTTAAGAATATCGTATTTACTATATTTGATGTATTTTAAGACCAAATATAACTGCTATGGCTATAAATATTCTTATTGAAGTGATATGGGTCACTAGTGAATAAGTATCAAAGTAATCAATACCTTCTTTTTATTTATAATCTTTTATGACAAGTCTTGTATTGTACTTATCTATTGATCCATCCGGCTCCATCTTCTGTTTGAAAATCCATTTACAACCTGAAGGAAAATCAATCAACTCCCAAGTATGGTTTTGAAGGATATAATCAATTTCACTATTGATAGCCTCTTTTCATAAAGGTGTCTCCGAAGAAGACATCGTTTCTTTATAACTTTGAGGCTCATTTTCTAACAGGTATGTCAGAAAATCATATCCAAATGACTTAAATATTCTTGCTCTCTCAATACGTCTAGGTTTATTTTCCTAACATTTTCATGTTTATCTTATTCTTGGTTAACTTGATCACTACTTATAGCAGTATCAATAGTTCTTTTGAGAGACTTTGTTCTTTATTTTTCGTTACAGGGAAATGTCTCTTCAAAGAATATCGCATTCCTTGGCTCAATTATCATATTCAGATTAATGTCAAGAATCTCACATTTATGAACCAAAAATCGATACGCACTACTGTTGTGAGCATATTCAATGAATATACAGTCAACAGCTTCCTATTCTAACTCTCTTAGGTTTATGAACCATCACTTTGGTGAGACACCCCCACACTTTCATATATTGGTAGAAAGGTATGTGACCTTTCTATAATTCATATGGTGTATTGTCCAGTCTTTTGTGAGGTAGCTTGTTTAGAACGTAGCTGACGGAAAGCAGAGCTTCCCCATAAGTTTTGGGGTAAACCAGAACTTGTCAACATGACATTCATCATTTCTTTCAACGTTCGGTTTTTACGTTTCGTGATCCCGTTTTGATGAGGTGAATAAGGAGCAGTAGTTTCGTGAATAATTCCATGATTAGAACCGAATGGTGACACGTATTCACCTCTCATATCACTCTTGATTCTTTTGATTTTCTTGCCAAGTTGATTTTCAACTTTGTTCTTATAGTGTATAAAGCTCACAATAGCTTCATCTTTGCTCCTCAATAAATACACATAGCATAATCTGGTACTATCATCGATTAAAGTGATAAAGTATTTTTTACCGCCTCTTATTTCCACAACATTCATATCACACACATCAGTGTGTATGAGTTCCAACGGTTCAGAGCTTCATTCTATGGAATGAAACAATATTCTATTCATTTTCGCTTCAATTTAAAATTCACATTTATCTTATTCTTCACTTATCTTTAGGCATATTAGAGAGTCTAAGATCTTCACATATAAAATAGAGTTTCCATCATTACTCGTAATTCAAGTTCATGAAGAAATGAGTGCCCCTTTTACAAGAAGCAATCAAGTATTCTGAGAGAACGTTAGCTACAAGAGATCTGTAGTGCACCGAGGCGAGGCTAATAAGTTCTTAAGATTGTTGGACGGGATGTGTTATTTAGAATGAATGCAAATGAATAACCCGATAACCATTTTTTATAGACATGGAGGGTTGCCTTTATAAAGATACCCTTATGTCAAAACATATGTTACTTTAGGAGTCATGAACCTCCAAGGAAATCTTTCAATCATAAGGGTTATTTCCTTTCTCATTAAGGAATATATCATTTCCAATGAACCCTTTAAACCCAAGGGTTAAATCTTTTCATTCCCTATATATATACACCTTTATATATATTTAGAAAATTATATTACAAAGTTTATATTATTATTTTATCAACTATTCTCAATTCATGTGTATAGATATGTATTGAGAGTTACCCAAACTTATATTTTTAAGCATGAACTATTTTCAGCCGATGTGATATAATCTCCTCAATAACCCCGGTCACATGTAGGAAGTTAGAATATGATTTTACCACACAATTGTTTGATTAAAAAAAATGATCAATTAAGATATATGACTTGTAGGTTGTAAGTCAAAGTTTTCCTTACAAACATTTGGTCTTGTTGTCTAACAGTTCTAGGTTAAAAAACATCCGTTGTAAAGTATTTGATAGCAGTTTTAATTGTAGTTTGAAAATTAGTAATTGATTAACTTATAAAAGTTATCTAAAGTGTATATTATTATTCTATCAACTATTCTCAATCCATGTGTATAAACACATATTGAGTTGCCCAAACTTATAATCTTAGCCATGAACTATTCTTAGCCGATTTAGTATAATCTCTTTAATAACCCAGTCACGTGTAGGAAATTAGATTATTTTATCACATTATTGTTTTTTAAAAAATATATTGTGGGTTGTCTAAGCTACTATTTTTAACCTAGAAATAGTTTTTAGTTGATGTCAGGTCATCTTCTTATAAATATCATTCATCACGTGCATATCAATCTTTATGTCTGGTCTATTTTCGTCATGTGTAGATCTGTTCATCACGTGCATATCAATTTTTATGTCTGGTCCATTTTTGTCATGTGTAGACCTATCTTATTTCGATCCTTATGAATGAAAATACAGTTTAGAATCACTCCTGGATAAATATGGCTCTAAAGCACATACTCATAACTCGTTCTCTTAAGCTAATTTAAGAGTTCATCTGAAAGCTTATATATATACTTACTCCAACAACTACTTTCAGCCAATATTTTTTTCCTAACAGCCATCAATCCTAACAAGCATCAAGTTTTTGTCAAAATTATAAACTTTAAAAATCAAATTTACTAAGCACTATATGCTTTTATGTCACATCTACTATTTTTACTTCATCTCACCACAATTCCAGCAACCTAAGTTTGCTTCTTGTTATAGACTTCATTATATATTTTATGTTTTTTTTTTTTTTTTTGAAAAGAAGGATGACACCTCCATAATTTTATTGAAAGTCTCACTTATGGCGGAGGAAAACCTTGTAAACAAGAAAATTATTATCAAAACCGAAAGGAAAAATAAAAATCAATCAACTAGATTATCACTAAAAAACTCAAAACATGCAACCACTGAATTATCTTAGCCTTAGATATGGAAATTGCATCATATCTAAGAATGGCAAAAATCACAGTGGAATTTGGGGTCTGCGGGGTCCGGTATGTTAGGGACGGGTTATGGGATAATTTTCTATATCCGTTAGTTGGACAGATCGAGTATGTATATTGAGATCCTGGTCAAATAGAAGTAAAATCTTTATGTGAATGGGACCCACACACGGGGTCGCGAGGACCCGAAACTTTAGGAGATTGGTAATGGAATAATTTTCATACCCGTTTATTAAACATACTGGATACAGATATTGACATTCACGTATCACACTCGACACATTATCATTCCTAATCCTATATATGTGTGTGGAGACGACCTCTTAACTCTGCTGTAGGAGAATCCAAATCATCTCAGCCTTGATTTCGACCACTCGAACCCATCCTAGCAAAAAAATATACTGGACCATTGCTTTTGCGAACAGTATGAGCAATAGTAAAATTCATGCTTAAGGTGACATAAACCCTTCCCAATAATCTTCCAAATAGTATACCTACGCTTTTTATTCTTAGAATCTGTTTCCAACTTCACATAATTATAACCTTTCACCCTACAATATTTCCACATAATCTGCTAGAAATGTTACGTTGTACTGAGGCAACACTCATGACAGGATCTATATGATTATATAATTTCTTAGATGCGTAATTAAAATTTAAGATCTTATTTTGAGATTTCATGGTTCAAAAAAATATATATATTATGTTCACATGTAGTAATTAATTTAGGATACCAAGACAACCAAAAGTTGGCATGAAATTTAGGGAAAAAAGGGTCATGTATTTTTTTTAAAAAATTAGAAAAAAATGCAATGTACAAAAAAGTCAAGAAAGATGTCAAAACATTTCAAAGTAGTCATCAAAATCTAGACGGTGCTTATCCAATCCAAATAGTAACTCCCAAAACTAAAAAAAATCTCAAATGTTTTAGCCGTTAAGAGGCCATATGATTTTAGATAACAAAAATGATATACTTACATACACTTATTTTTAAAATTTTCACAATTCTCTCACTGTAGCTACAGTAATTTACTATAGCCTACTGTATCTACAGTGAGGGAGTTGAGAAAACTATATAATCGAGGAAAGTCACTCAGCCCATTAGCTTCTAATACAATACAAATGTCATCCACTCAAATTATTACAACATCATATCAAAATTAAAATTATTAAAAAAATATATATAAACCTGATAGTGAGAATTATGGTAACTGTTAAGCTGTCATTGTTTTAAGGAATGACAACTATGCATTGACGCTTAGCTACCTTCTTTCAGCAAGTAAAGTTTAGTTGGAAAGGAATAAAAACTGTCAAATTAATCAAAATAAATAACTTTCTTTTCAAACTTTTAAAAAAAAAAAAAAAAAATACTGTCTTCATCAAAGCTTTGAAGTTTCACGAGAAAAAACATATAATTCACTTTATTAATATCATCTCCTTGACTACATTAATACCCTTATCACTTTTATTATATCATCCTACTTTTTTTTTTGACGATTTCTTTTAGAGAGCGAAGATGATACAATCAACATCTTAGAGACTACATTAATACCCTTATCACTTTTATTGATTTTTTATCTGGATTTGATATTCCATATCTTTCGATACAGGATTTGAGATAACTTTTCGTTGTGAATAAAAATCGAATTGGGATTATGAATGATTTTTCATCTTGAATACTAATTTTTCTCTTAAAATTTCAAATATCGATTGAGATTCGATATCTTGAACTATTTAGTCTGGATTCAATGAGTTTTTTTTTCATGAATCCATAATCAAGACTAGATCAATATTGACAAATTATGACGGGTCCCGATCGATTTCCATGTATTAAGAATAGTTAGGCTTATAATTAAATACAATCAAGGGTCAAAATTAAGCAGTCATGGATTGATTTGGACAGGCGGGTGATGTTAACAAATATATTAATTAGTGTTCTCTAGGATATAATTTATGAATAATATTCAGAGTCCCTGATTTTTTTCATAATTATCTATTTGATTCATTTTCTATTGTTTGAACAATAAATTATCATTATTATATTATGGATTATTACTGTTAGAATAATATAGATTTACTAAAAAAACATGAACGTGAAAAAAATTGGGGACATTTCGCATTCTCCTTGTAATATAATTATGGTTGGGTTAGGTCTAGATTGTGATTTAAATAATTGAAAAAAACATTTGATGAAATGACAAAACAAGCCTCAGATGCCCTGATGTGACTGCCGCCTGCCGGAGTCAGCAACCTTCTTCTTCTCCATGGAATAAAAACTAAACCAATCCGAAAAGTTGAGGAAAAACAAAGTAAGTAACAGGACCCTTTTTTGCCCTTTGCATGTCAGTGACTCACCTGACAACAGTTTCACTCTTTTTTTTTAGCAGAATTTTAGACAACAGCTTCACCAAAAACCATTGGTGTTTGCTTTTTTGACTGCATATATGTGTATGTGTATATAAAACTGAAATGCTAGCTAGCTGTGTACAACATGTCACATCTTATCTTACATTGCTAGCAAAGGAGAGCCTATCAATCAGGCTTTATAATTAAGTTTTTGATTCTCGTACATGAAGCTATACTTACTGTTACGAGATTTGTTACTGCTACTCCACTTACATTACATATAGTGTTGTTATATTCGTGGGGGAAAAACTATTGGGTTCTCCTAACTAAATAGATAGATGCGGTTTGAGTGAAAGATTCCTGCGAATAATATCTACTTGGTTATTGAATCCAAACTGTTACGATATATGTATGGTTTGTTTTTTAGTTTTTCTTTTCTTTTCTTGTTTTAAAACCTAGCTCTCGTTTTATGGATTTTGTGCATGTTAACTTGGGTTTTTCCCTTTCTCGTTTGTTTGACATATGGCTTTACCGTTATTCTCATTTTTTTCTCACCGAATCACTTAAAAAAGTTTATGTTGAATATGTCTAAATCATCTTATCATTTGTATCTCTCATATTCTCATCAATCCATAGTACACCCAATTTCTTCATAATTACTTCATTTATAATTTTGTCTCTTCTATTCAACTCACACATTCATTTAAACATTCTCATCTTAATTACCTCATTTTTTTGGTTTGATTTTGCAATCATTAATTAATAAAGTAGTTGTAGTAAATAGTGTAGTTGATTGGGAGGAAAAAAAATTTATACGGGACATGTCTTATGAGATCATCAAATGAATATATGACATATATTAATTAATAAATTTCTCTCTTTATTATTATTGTTTAATTCCAAATTTAATATATACTTATAAAATCATTAATGACCGGTTATGTCATATCATTCATACGCCTCTCGCACATAAGTATTTCTCAATTGTGAGGGTGGTTAATTTGAGTGGCCCAATGAGAGAGATGGTGATGAAGATGAATTTGTCTACAAGTGAGAAAGAAGATACGAAAATGAGAGAGAGAGAGAGAGAAGCTGTTCTGTTCATGCTGCCCTCACGCACCATCCCATGTCGCTATGCGGCTGTGGATTGGGTCCACCGACCTGTACCTTCTCTCTCTCTCTCTCTCTCTCTTTCCTTTCATTTTATTTTGCAATTTCTTAGCTGAAATAATTGAGCAATATCAGGAAATTAAATTATTCAATTGTGAATCAAATAAATGAGAAGTTAAAAGAATAATAATAAAAAAATAAAATAAATTTTATATAATCAAAATATTTTATGTATATGTGTTAGTGGATTTGCATGACGCCATATCAATTAAGGAACCACACACACAGTAACATCAGTTGTTCAAAAAAAAATTGCATTTAAAAGAAAAGAAAATACATGGGTTAATTAAGTTGATTGATTCCCTTTTTCCTTTCTTTGTATCTTCTACTACTCTTGATTTTATTAGCTTTTCAATACTCAAAAGCCCTCAGGATTTTCAGATAATTAAGCCTCAGGATTTTGTTGTGGTCTCTTCTTATTCTGGGTTTCAGATATTGGTTTTGTAAGCAATTGAAAACAAGCAGCAGCCAGAAGCTTGAAGCTAGAAGCTAGAAGCTATAGAAGCTGTAGAGCCAGAGCCTGGAGGTTTATTCATATGAATATGTCAGCGTCTTCATCAGCTCCGTTCTTTGAAATCAGAGAAGAAGATCAAAATCAGATGAAACTACAACATTCCTCAACACCAACTTCATCTTCAACTCCAGCTCCAGCTGCTCCACCCCCGAAGAAAAAAAGAAACCAACCAGGAACACCAAGCAAGTATCAGTCAATTTTCATTTTTTATTCATAATAATTAAGATCTACAGATGTCATTAATTAAATTGTCCCTTGTATTTTCTTTTCTTCAAAACCCTAATTTTGTAAAATTGAGAATCTGTTGTCTACCCATTGAATTCTAATAAATATAATATAATAAATTTTTTTTTTTTGGGGTTGATTTATGAAAAAGCAGATCCAGATGCAGAGGTAATAGCCTTATCTCCCAAGACCCTAATGGCAACAAACAGATTCATATGTGAAGTATGCAACAAAGGGTTCCAAAGGGAGCAAAACCTACAGCTACACAGAAGAGGACACAATTTGCCTTGGAAGCTTAAGCAGAAGACAACAAAAGAGGTGAAGAGGAAGGTCTATCTTTGCCCTGAGCCCACATGCGTCCACCATGACCCTTCTAGAGCTCTTGGTGACCTCACTGGTATCAAAAAACACTACTCTCGTAAACATGGCGAGAAAAAATGGAAGTGCGAGAAGTGCTCTAAACGTTACGCTGTTCAATCCGATTGGAAAGCACACTCTAAAACTTGTGGTACTCGTGAATATAGATGTGACTGTGGCACTCTTTTCTCCAGGTAAATCCATTCATAGAAACACATATCCAAAATTTTCTTTAAAATACTTTTTCATAATTACAAGTATTTAAAAAACGATAATTAAATAGGATCGTTTGACCCTTATCATCATCTTCATCCTTAATTAGGGCAAGTGACCATCGAAGATAAAAATGTTTTTTTTTTTTTTGTTTTTGTCTTAGCTCCCACGTGAATAAGCTGTGGAAACTGCCATGATCGAAGAAGAAGAAAGATAAAAAAAAAAAACTCATCTTTCTTTTCATTTTCCTTTTCTTGTCTCCTTGGAAACACCGCTCTTTTTTATCGTTTTGTTTTTACTTTTTTTTTTTTTTTTTGCTATTCACGTGTTGGTAAAGCCATTGTTGAAGAGTTGCAGTGTTTGTATTGTTACCTGGTTTGTTCTCTTATGAGTTGGCTAGATGTGAATGTGATCAGCTTTGTCACTGCGCTCTCTCAGTAGCCCCTTTTCATGCTAACGTTAGCCCCTTGGTTTCCTGTTTGGCGTCGTAAATTTTACAGTCTTCACATTTGCAGATTTAATTATCCCTTCAATTTGTTTTTGGCAGATTTTTAATTTTTCTTTTCTTTTCTTGTTTAAAAAATTTAATTAATTCTTTCTACTTTGAACACTTAATACATCACATGAGTGTTTGTTCGATTGTTTTAATTAAATCAAGTCCTGAAATGGGTTCTTGATTGATCGATTAAATACATTCTCTTGTTGCATTTATTGAACACCCAGTTCTTCAAATAGAATTTCATGTTTGATTGCTTAATCATTTTCCAAGTTTTAGTGAACTCCTTCACCTTACCTACCTTATAATTTAATTTTCTTTCTTCTTGAGGAATTTTTTTTAATTCATATTCTTCTACCTACTTCTATTAGGTTTTCAAAATTATTTTAGGGTTTCATTTTGAACTAATAACACATTTCATCTAACTAATATACAATGAGTCACATGGGGTTTCAAATTTCTGTAGTCATCATCATTTCATTTGGACTATATTTTTATTTGCTTTGAAATTCTTTGCAGTGGTCCTTATTTTGTCACTGTTTTTAAAGGACTTGAAAATGTGCCCTATATATATATTTTTTACAGTGATTCAGTTTTTCTTTCCACATATTACCATAAAAAAAAAGATCAATAATTTGATGTGTTACACATAGCCTTGCTGTTCAAAGTTTGTTTTCACTATATTTTTTTTTCCCAATTGTGTCCTTTAAATTACAATCTAGCTATCAGAGGACAGAATCTAATGGCTTTCTTTCTTTCCTAATAATTGCTGCAGGCGTGACAGTTTTATCACTCACAGAGCTTTCTGTGATGCACTGGCTCAAGAAAGTGCAAGACACCCACCTAGTTTGAGCGCCATTGGTAACCATTTATACGCAAGTAGCAACAACAACAACATGTGCTTAGGCTTATCTCAACAAGTGGGTCCTCAACTTTCTTCAATCAAAGACCAAACCAATCATTCCGGTCATGACATTTTAAGACTCGGCGGTGGTTCCCGGTCAACCCAATTTGACCATCTGCTCCCTCCTTCAATTGGCTCTTCTTCTACGTCGCCGTTTCGTCCACCGCCGCAGACGTTGTCGTCACCATCATCAGCAGCAGCAGCAGCTCCTTTTTTCATGCAAGATCAATCAAACCAGAACTTCCATGGACTAATGCAATTTGCTGAACTTCAAAACAACACAACAAATAACTCAGCAGCAGCAACAACAAATTTGTTCAATCTAAGCTTCCTTTCAAGTAACAGCAATAACAACGACCCAAATGGGACTAGTAGTACTGGCGGTGGTGGTGGAGTTATTGAAGGATCAAATCATCATCATCATCTCTTCTCAAACAATAACTTACTCAGTGATGATCATATCAGCATGGTCCCGGCAGCCCATATGTCAGCAACAGCATTGCTCCAAAAAGCTTCACAAATGGGATCAACTTCAAGCAACAATAACAACACAGCTTCATTGCTAAGGAGTTTCGGCAGCTCATCCTCAACAAGTGGTTCAAAACCTAACAACTTTGGTGGTGGCGGCGGCGGCATATTTGCTACTGATCATAACAACCTCCATGATCATCGTCATCATCACCTGATGAATAACCCATTTGCTGCGGCTAATTCATCCATTTTTGGAACTGGGTCCTCCAGTGATGCATATGGCAGCAGGCAAGAACATCATCATCCTAATTACGCTGCAGGATACAATACAAATAGAACAACAACAAATGATCATGAAGCTGCTTCAAAGTTGCACCAAAATCTGAATGTGAGCATGGGAGGATCAGATAGAATGACTAGAGACTTTCTTAGAGTTGGAGAAATTGTGAAACAGCATGGGGCCATGGATTCGGAGGCTTTCAGTGAACAGAAACATGAGCAAATCAAGAAAAATACTGCAGGTACGTTGATTATTTTAAGTGACATATTTAAATCATGGGAAATTGAGCAAAACATCTGAAATTAATTGAAACTCTATATACGAGAGTCTGAGGAAGACTCTTGTATATTATGGGGATATTAGGGGATCCGCTGATCTTCCCAATTTTTTTTTAAATATTAAATAAATAATAGAAATATCATCTTAAATTTATAAATTAAATTCTTAAAAATTATAAAATCATTCTTCAGAGAACCTCCGAGAATTTGATATAATTTCACCAAATATAACGATATAAAGAGTTTTACTATTTTTCACTTTAAATCATTATCTGTATGTCATTAGGGTTTTGTTGGTAAATGTGTCATTATGGTTTTACTGTTCACTTCTTTTATGTTTAAATTTTAATTTCAATCTCTCTGACACAGTGTCATGTTGGAGAGAAAAATTTATGCTGTTCTTATAAGACCGTTTAATATATATGTTTTAGTTATTTTATTTTTTCTTTTTTGATTGATTATTTTTAAAATAATTAAAATACGTGACATTCATTAATTGGACAATCATATAAAAACGATGATATATAAGTTTTTCTCCTTATTGCATGGGGCAGTCATGAGTTGGAGTACATATGGGTTTTGTTTCTTTTCTTGTCCTTTTGTTTTTATTTTCTTTTTCTTGTTTTTCAATTTTTTTTTCCTTTTTCTGATATATTGTTCTGGCAGAGTCACGAGTTCTCTTCGTATCCACAGCTTAGCTACTTATATAATTAATAAACTATAATTAAATTGCGAATTAATATTATACTTTTTATACATCTCTGCCTAGAAAATAAAACATTCAAAAAAACTATTTGTAGGTGCAAAGAAAATTCCCTCTTGCTTTATTCTTTTTCTTTTTAACAAATTTTCCTGAATTAAAAAAGAAAATTATATTTCTTTAGTGGCAGTCAGAGGTGGATCTAAAAATAGTTGACATAAACGATTGAATAATATCCTAAAATTTAGTCTAAAATTATTACCCAAATCTAACGAATTTCTATTTTAAGTACCTATAAAAATGATTTTTATATTTTATATTTTTTATCAATATAATCGTATTTTAAGAATTCATCTAACACTTTCAAAATTTAAAGCAAATCAAAAGCCGCCCCTAGTGGAGTACTCAAATGACATTTCTACGGGATATTTTTTTAATGATATTCTAATGACATTCTTCTTCAAACAGTTATAAATTTTAAAGATAGTAGAATATACAACTATTTAAAGTAGAAATTTCACAAAAAAAAAAAAAAATTTCCTAAAATTATTGGTAGTCAAATTCGAACAAGAATAGATAGGCAATTGATGACCATTAAGATTTGTTCGTATTAAGCTTTGTACGTGATTTGACGTATGTACTACTCATGCAAGATTCTTAAGGTCATGTGCTTTCCTTACACACCACACAAATTTGGGAAAATGATATTTTTATTTTTATTTATCAAATTTTCATTTTGCTTAAAAATAGTAGAACATGATGCTATCGATTTGAAAAGAGGGAAGCAACTAAGAAGCTACGGTTTTTACTGCATCCAAATAGATTTTCTTCTCTCTGAAAGCTCTGTCTGTGTCTGGTACTGTGTCGAGTGTTAATGGGTAAATATTTACATATGTAT
>SKCR01029298.1:0-137761 GCA_019454045.1 Zanthoxylum bungeanum
CTTTGCGTATAACATGGTTAAACAACTTCAAATGATAAAGGGGCCCAAGCAGAGGATGGTTCATCGTCATTAGAAACTTTTTGGCCCAATGTCATAGGATCGAACTCGTCCCATTTTAAATGGCCCAACAAGTTCGATTTCTGACAAAAAAGTCCAACTGCGTCTAAATGAGGATGGTCCACAAATCAAGCATAAGAGATAATTCAAAGCACAAAGACAATAATTTTACAGAGCGGCCCATCGCCAATTTCAGAAGCTTTTGGCCCAATGTCATAGGATACGAACTCGTCCCGTTTAATGGCCAAACAAGTTCACATTTCCGACAAGAAGTCCAACTGCATCCAAATGAGGATGGTCCACAAGCACAAGGAAATAGTTGTTATAGGCCATACAACTCGGTCTACGTGTGGGTTTGCGGGAGTGTAGACAAAGACTCTTGCTGGCGAAGTATTGCCCACGACTAGGTCTCCCCACTCAGAGGTTCGAGCGACCAAGTGAGCGCACCTTTTTTACACCTTACGGTACGTGCCAACGAGTTATGGTGTGTGACTGACTGTCAAATGGATTTCTTGTTGTAGATTCCCTAGGGGAGGGGGGGGGCGAGCGAACTCTCTTAAAACCAAGCCTCTTAGGCTCTTATCGCTTGGTGACAGGAATAAACAACGAGTCCTCCAAATTAGTCCATCACAATAGGCTACAAGTAAATGATTATCTAGGTGCCTTCACAGCTTTTCCTTATAGAAAGGTAGTGAATGAATGAAGACACCAAACCATTACCTAGCTCAAAAAGTGCCTTTGATTAAACCCCTTTCAACCCACGGTAAACACGGTTAATTAAAGCACAAATCATAATCACTACAAGACATTATTTCGGGGCTAATTCTCTATCCCCAGTGGAGTAGCCAGACTGTGGGACACAGAAACTGGACGACGCATGCTGTTCTAGGCTCGCGACCTAGTTGAGAGTACGGAGTAGCCTGCGGGGGACTAAACCGGATAATAATGGAGTCGCCACCCGGTGTGAACCGGGAAAAATGATTTAAGGCCGCACTCACCCCTCGCAAGGGAAGACCTCAAACCGTTGGGTTCGGAATGGTCCCTTACTTATGCCACTTGTAATGAAATGATTTGTGCAATAATTTAATCGAATCTACGCAACATATTTCCAAGAGTATTCTACTTCTAAGTTCACATGCATGAAAGTAATTATCATAACTGCAAACATGCAATAGCACACGACAATCTCATGAACATACTCGATCATATAATGCGGAAAACAAAGAACAACCTAAACATAATGGAAATTCCAAACGCAAAATTGACTAATCATGCTTGAAAAGGAACAACTAAATAAGTTAAATCATGCTTAAGAACCAAGTAACATACTAACGGCCTAATCATGCTTGAATACCATCTCATGAACACATCAAATAGATAAATGCAGGTACACAAATACTATGATTGATTACATGATACAAGAGAAATCACCTAAGAAACAATTATGCATGACATGTGATGAAAATGACTCAGTTCAGTGTATGTGCGTTCGTGTAGCGTTCGAAAATGCATTCGAACGGTAAACAGAATGTTCTCGTTCGTATGGCGTTTGATAACACGTTCGAACGGGACAAGACCTGATGAAACAAAAAGCATGCGTATTCGAGTAGCGTTCGTAAATGTGTTCGAACGATAAACAAAAGGTTCGCGTTCGTATAGCATTTGAGAACGTGTTCGAACGGGACCAGACCTGATGCATGATAAAATAAAGGAAATACGTGCGCGTTCGAGTAGCGTTTGTAAATGCGTTCGAACGGGAAACAGAAGGTTCACTTTCGTGTAGCGTTCGAGAACGCGTTCGAACGGGACATGACCTGATGCATGATAGACGAAGCAAACGCATACACAGATGCATAATGTAGGACCCCGTGTGCCCGATTGAACTCATTCCCATTCAATTGAGCATACCTCATCCGGCGCGGCAAAACATCGTGGTAAAGGTAGCCTTCGGGCATTTTCCCTCGAATAGAGGACCTTTAATCCACCCTAGTTAGCCCATACGCATTAGAATGCAATACATGCATATAAAGTAAAGACAAGAATATAGAACTTCGTATGCTCGGTTGAAACATCTGACATCCAACCAAACATACTTTGTCCGGCGCGGTAAAGTATTGGCGTAAAGTAGCCTTTTGGCTTTTTCTTCCCACAAACGGAAAACCTTAGACCAACATACTAAGCCCATGCGCATTAGAAAGCAATACATGCATAAATAGAACAATGATTTGCATAAAGTCAATGACATAAAAAAAGGCGCGGAAAAACATCGTGGTAAGGTAGCCTTCAGGCATTTTCCCTCGAATAGAGGACCTTTAATCCACCATAGTTAGCCATGCGCATCAAATCACAATGCATAGAAAGTAAAGACGACAATAGGACTTCGTATGCTCGGTTGAACATATCTCACATCCAACCAAACATACTTTGTCCGGCGTGGCAAAGTATTGGCGTAAAGGTAGCCTTTTGGCCTTTTCTTCCCTCAAATGGAAAACCTTTAGACCAACATACTGAGCCCATGCGCTATATCATCAATACAAACAAATAATCGTACGGAAATTAATTGGCGGAATATGAAGCGCGGATAATAAACAAACAAGATAAAATATATCGAAATATGCGCCGTTTGCTCAAGTGGTACGTGGAGTTGTATCCCAAGTACAGACTGCACTATCGTCCATTCAGATTCGGCTATGGAATTTATGTATGGGTTTCCATCCTATATACCATAAAAGGCGACACATTTTCCATTTTATTCAAGGGCCACAACACACATCATTCCATAATATTCATGCAAATGAAATTCAGTAAACAATTAAGACATAGATAAAAATAAATGAGAAAAGTGCCCTCAGGTCTAACCTTTTATATCGACTTTCGGACTCGCGTTACACGGTGATCGGAAGGGCTAAAGCTCCGTAACTTTTCTGGTTCACTGGTTCACGTCTTTTCTCGCTGTTTTGCTGTTCGGGCTACTGTTTTGACTCCGTTTTGCTGCTATTTTTTTTCACTATTTTTGCTGTATCAGAGGCTATTTTTGTGGTTTTTAAAGGGGTTAGGGGATGCTGTTTTGCGGTTTCTTTTAGGGGTTTTAGAGTGTAGTTCTTGTTACTATTTTTGGTGATTTTAGCTACTTTTTTAGGGTGTGTTTTTGGTGATTTAGGGGCTGTTTGAGGCTGCTGTTTTTGGTGGTTTAAGGGCTGTATGGGGAGTGTTTCAATGGTGGTTTGTGCGGCAATGAAGATGGTGTCTTGGGTTGTGGTTTTACAGCAATGGGAGGGGAATTTGGTGTGATGTTCTCAGCAATGTGAAGAGATGAGAAGAGAATTTTCTTTGTTGCTTCTTACTTGTGGTTGGCATGAATGCTAGGGCTTTTCTTTGTTTTGTATGCGTGAAATGAGAGGGCTGTGAATGGTTCTGTTCTTCATGCGCAAGTGAGGAGCTCATGCGTGGCGTTATTGGTTTGTGATCTACATCGAGGGCTTAGTCAGTGAGCTGTTAGTTGAGTGGTGATTGTGTGTAAGTCAGTCTGGGCTGGTTCATTTGGTGTGTGTGTTTTAGGGTTTTGTTTGCATGGTGTGAATGGGTTGCTGAAGAGAGTGTTTTTTGTTGTAGCCGAGAGATGAAGGTCAAGGGCGTGAGGGCAGTGTGAGGGGCTGTTGAGGGTGCAACGTGAGTGGTGAGATTGGTCACTGCCGAGATAGAAAAAAAGAAGAGAAAGAAAAAAGTGTTTAGGGTTCAATCTTGTTTTTGTGTTTTTGCCGTGGGGATTGGGAGCCTTAGGGTTGCACTTGTTGTTTTTTATATAGAGAGAGAGGAAGACTTGTGTAGCTTAGGGTTTTATTATTTTTCTGCTTTGTTTGTGAAGTGCCGTACATAATCTAGGGTTAGGGTTATTAGGGTTGTGCATGGATTTTTGAAAAGGAAACAAGATCAATTAAATAATGCATGTGTGGTATTTGATTTAATTAGTTTAGGCAAAGATATTTATTTTGGTAGGTAATATCTTTAATTGGTGAGTGATTTATTAAAATTAGGAAGTGATTTATTTGATTTTAATTTAGATTTGATTTAGTTTAATTTAAATTGTGTTTAATTTAATTTAATTGGTTTTAATTTAATTCAATTTAATTTTAATTTAATTTGTGATATGTGTTTTAATTATTATTAGATGTGATTTAATGGGCTTGGGCTAGGCGTGTGACTTACGGGGGTTTGGGTTAAGGATGTGTTTTAATAACAGAGGTCCAACAAGCGAACCCGAAGCTAATCCAGTGAATTAAATCCGACAGTGTGTCAATTATTGACTCTTCCCTTTCGACGTCTGTTTCCCGCGACTTCTGCAACTTTAAAGGTAGTGCCTCCATACGAGACTCATCATAGGGACTTATATGCAAAAATGCAGTGCTTACAACATCGCAACGGAAAATTCGTTAATTCGGAATTAGCGAACCCGAGCTCGAGAGTGTTTGCGGGTGCACACGCATTTCGAATTCAAGTGCGGCCCACAAGTCACATCAAGCATCAAATCATTAGTCACTTTAATTGATGTGATGTCTAGTCACTTTGAGTGATTGACAACATGTCACTATTGATGTGAATAATGATGGAAATTGATGGAAGAGTGTTAGACACTCAAGTGTGATTGAAAGACATATACCATTATTTTATTAATTGGTATTTGACTTTTATTTTTGGTATTAGATATACAAAACACACAAAACATTTTCTTATTACTCTCTCCCTCTCTTTTTCGGCCAAGGAGGCCAAACTCTCTCTTCTCCAATTTTTGGCTAGGCCGAAAATAACAAGTAGAAGTATGGAAGATTTGTTGCAAATCTTGCCAAAGCTGTTGGTTTCTAATTAGGTCTCAAGATACATGAAATTAAGCACAAAATTCGCATGAATACACAAAGGAGTAAGGCGGAATACATACTCACATTGAACGGTTTGAGATGCGAAGAACAAAACCACTTGGCCTCCTCCATGAAGCTCGGTTTTGGCCTCTTTGAACTGCTGGACTGCTCGGTTTTGGGCTGTGAATTTCCTCCAAGATTCGGCCATGGTTGACTCCATTGAAGCTCCAAGCTTCAAGCTCCAAAATTGGTTCCAAGCTCTAGAGTTCGTTTCCCTATCACCATAGTATAAACCCATGTGTGTGCTATCACTACTCTTCTTCCTTTTGTTCTCTTCTTCATGCGTTCAAAACCAGAAAAATGAGAGGAAGAACGGTTCCAAACCGTGAAGGAAGAAGGAGGGAAAAAAGAGGGAGAGTTAGATGCGTAAGAGTGGTGAAAGAGAGAGAAGAAAAAGAAATGTTTTTATATTTATTTATTTGATTTTCCAAAAATCAAATAACAAATACACAAATCATTTTCCATTTACAAAAAATCAAAAAAAGCAAAAGTCAAAAAGCAAAAACAATAAATGCTTTTCAACTACCACATCAATCACTCAAATCAATCAATCAAATTGTCACATCACTCAAAGTGACATGTGATTTGACGCTTGATGTGACTTGCGATTTGACGCTTGATGTGATTTGCGTGCCGCACTCGAATTCGAAATACGAATGCGCTCGAAATCACACTCGGGTTCGGGTTCGCTAATTCCGAATTAACGAATTTTCCATTGCGTGGTAATTAAATGATTACGCCTAGCGAAATCACTATTCACGTCACTAACGAATTAATTCTAAATTAACTCGTTCGCCCGAATTAAAATCTAATTTTAATTCCGCGTCGAAATCCAATTTCGTATAATATATCGAATATATTATTTTATCGATTAATTCCAAATTAATCGTTCTTTCTCTTTAATTAATATTTTATCCCATATAAAATATCTCTGTAATTAATCCCAGATTAATTTTCTCTCTCTTCTAATTAATCCCAGATTAATTAAGTGCGAGTCATACATCATCGGTGAATCTTCGGGAAGCGACCCATGAGATCCCCGGATATGTTGGCAGTAAATTCGGTCGTCGGACTATCCGAACACGTAAGTACCTCGTACTACGTTTGTACCGAATTAATTACAAGACAAGGTGGCTTCTAGCAAAGCGCCATGCCTACCCAATTCTCCAGAATATCATTATAGGAATATTAGATCTATATCAAGTGTAGTATACCGAAGTATTGCGTATTTCGATCCAGTATCGGATGATCACGTGCTAGGCCTGGGGCTGGAATTGTGTCTGCCCCGTACAAATCACATATCGGATGTTTGGCAACTAGTCTCTATAATCGGATATACATGACCTTGTCATAATATCCCGATTGCTCGAGCATTTAAGAGAACAAGTTCCGTATCCTATGTGACCATCATCTCCATATGACTGGAGTGATACTTCCATCTTAACATCACACCCAACACACTACGATTCTCAATATACCCAGCATTGGCGTACACAGAACCTGTTAAAGCCCTGGACGACCTCAACCAAAGTATATTGATTGTCACAAGTATTAGCGGTGCAAGTCTCAGGTTAAGACCAAATACACCTACCCTGATTGCAGACTCCCATAGACACATAGTCATACTACCAATGGGATTCCGCAGGGGTCTATCCAGAGCAAAGCTGTTTCCCGTACCATCGGTAAAACACAACCTCCTATTACACTTGCATGAGGATCCTATACCCAAATATGTGAGAACTATGTTGTTGTGCCCTCACAACGTGCACAAGTGTAATACTAGTCTTTTACGTATTTATCGATGTCCTATCTCGATAATACTCTGACTAGGATATTTAATGATTTATCCTTCATGGACTGATACTGTCTCATATCATTCTCTGTCCAGGAACAAATCATAGGGACCTCTCATCATTTATACATCTAGGTGATCTATCACAAATGATAAGAGTGCAATCTCCTTTGTCGCATAGTTAATTTGTACAACAACACCGTGATCTGTACAAATAGTGACGCTATGGGTCATAATTGTCCAACAAAGCTAGCACATAAAGGGTCATCCAAGGTGATAGGGAAACCAACGTGGAGCATGGAATCACCATTTGCAAAGCTTGGAGCATCAATGGAGGACATCCATGGAGGTTGACCGAATTTGGAGGACAACAAGGAGCTAAAACCGTGAGCTTCAAAGGAGCAAAAAGTTTTGTGTTCCTCGCATCGCATAACCGATGAATGTAAGTATGATTCCGTCATTCTCCATTGTTGTATTCGCACATGATTTCTTGCTTGAAATAGATCTTGGGACTTAATAGAAACCCAACAATGGTATCTTGAGCCATTTTGAGCATGAAATTTGATTAGGGTATAATTTGGGTAAATTGGATTTGAGCATGTTTGAGTGAAATTACTTGTTTGAGCATGCTTGTAAATGGATGACTTGGAGTTGTTTGTGATCAATTTTGTGAAAATGGATTGGATGAATTTTTCCCCAATAAGTTGGCTTGGCCGAAACTTAAGGATGCCCTAATGTCATGGAATTTTTTGATTTTGAT
Organism: Zanthoxylum bungeanum; assembly: GCA_019454045.1. Taxonomy (NCBI): domain Eukaryota; kingdom Viridiplantae; phylum Streptophyta; class Magnoliopsida; order Sapindales; family Rutaceae; genus Zanthoxylum; species Zanthoxylum bungeanum. The sequence continues at coordinate 7,523 of SKCR01029298.1, forward strand.
CATTGGATGAGTTGAAATCATTTGGATAATGTTGATTTAGGATTTAATTGGATTAAAACCGAATCGAACAAAGAAATCCCTACTAATGCCGTGACTATAAGCATGTAAAATGATTGATTTTTTTGATTCAAATGTGTTGGACATGTTTTGATGATAATGAGCATAATTAATTTGGCTAATTGGTGTTTTGGAAATATTAATTTGGTTAATTAATTATGGCATACACTTTAGGTTAATTAAATTATGAAATTTGGAATTTTGGTAATTTAATTAATTGGGCCAAATTTGGAATTGGGCTTGTAAAAGTTGTAATCGGACTTAATGGACTTGGTTGGGCCAAGTTTGGTTTAGGCTAATTGGTTGGATCCAATTGGGCCCAAAACCATATCCATAAAGTCAAAATATAACTAAATGGACCTTTAATATTAATTGGGCCTAATGGGCCTAAATTGGTTTCTTGGCAAATAAGGGTGATTCCTTAAATGGGCTTTGGTATTTGGGTTTGACCCATATTGACCAAAAGTCCATGATGAGAGGAAAAACGGTTCCAAACCGTGAAGGAAGAAGGAGGGAAAAGAGAGGGAGAGTTAGATGCGTAAGAGTGGTGAGAGAGAGAGAAGAAAAAGAAATGTTTATATATTTATTTATTTGATTTTCCAAAAATCAAATAACAAATACACAAATCATTTTTCATTTACAAAAAATCAAAAAAAGCAAAAGTCAAAAAACCAAAAACAATAAATGCTTTTCAACTACCACATCAATCACTCAATCAATCAATCAAATTGTCACATCACTCAAAGTGACATGTGATTTGACGCTTGATGTGACTTGCGATTTGACGCTTGATGTGATTTGCGTGCGCACTCGAATTCGAAATACGAATGCGCTCGAAATCACACTCGGGTTCGGGTTCGCTAATTCCGAATTAACGAATTTTCCATTGCGTGGTAATTAAATGATTACGCCTAGCGAAATCACTATTCACGTCACTAACGAATTAATTCTAAATTAACTCGTTCGCCCGAATTAAAATCTAATTTTAATCCGCGTCGAAATCCAATTTCGTATAATATATCGAATATATTATTTTATCGATTAATTCCAAATTAATCGTTCTTTCTCTTTAATTAATATTTTATCCCATATAAATATCTCTGTAATTAATCCCAGATTAATTTTCTCTCTCTTCTAATTAATCCCAGATTAATTAAGTGCGAGTCATACATCATCGGTGAATCTTCGGGAAGCGACCCATGAGATCCCCGGATATGTTGGCAGTAAATTCGGTCGTCGGACTATCCGAACACGTAAGTACCTCGTACTACGTTTGTACCGAATTAATTACAAGACAAGGTTGGCTTCTAGCAAAGCGCCATGCCTACCCAATTCTCCAGAAATATCATTATAGGAATATTAGATCTATATCAAGTGTAGTATACCGAAGTATTGCGTATTTCGATCCAGTATCGGATGATCACGTGCTAGGCCTGGGGCTGGAATTGTGTCTGCCCCGTACAAATCACATATCGGATGTTTGGCAACTAGTCTCTATAATCGGATATACATGACCTTGTCATAATATCCGATTGCTCGAGCATTTAAGAGAACAAGTTCCGTATCCTATCCGACTATGTGACATCTCCATATGACTGGAGTGATACTTCCATCTTAACATCACACCCAACACACTACGATTCTCAATATACCCAGCATTGGCGTACACAGAACCTGTTAAAGCCCTGGACGACCTCAACCAAAGTATATTGATTGTCACAAGTATTAGCGGTGCAAGTCTCAGGTTAAGACCAAATACACCTACCCTGATTACAGACTCCCATAGACACATAGTCATACTACCAATGGGATTCCGCAGGGGTCTATCCAGAGCAAAGCTGTTCCCGTACCATCGGTAAAAACACAACCTCCTATTACACTTGCATGAGGATCCTATACCCAAAATGTGAGAACTATGTTGTTGTGCCCTCACAACGTGCACAAGTGTAATACTAGTCTTTTACGTATTTATCGATGTCCTATCTCGATAATACTCTGACTAGGGATATTTAATGATTTATCCTTCATGGACTGATACTGTCTCATATCATTCTCTGTCCAGGAACAAATCATAGGGACCTCTCATCATTTATACATCTAGGTGATCTAATCACAAATGATAAGAGTGCAATCTCCTTTGTCGCATAGTTAATTTGTACAACAACACCGTGATCTGTACAAATAGTGACGCTATGGGTCATAATTGTCCAACAAAGCTAGCACATAAAGGGTCATCCAAGGTGATAGGGAAACCAACGTGTGAGCATGGAATCACCATTTGCAAAGCTTGGAGCATCAATGGAGGACATCCATGGAGGTTGACCGAATTTGGAGGACAACAAGGAGCTAAAACCGTGAGCTTCAAAGGAGCAAAAAGTTTTGTGTTCCTCGCATCGCATAACCGATGAATGTAAGTATGATTCCGTCATTCTCCATTGTTGTATTCGCACATGATTTCTTGCTTGAAATAGATCTTGGGACTTAATAGAAACCCAACAATGGTATCTTGAGCCATTTTGAGCATGAAATTTGATTAGGGTATAATTTGGGTAAATTGGATTTGAGCATGTTTGAGTGAAATTACTTGTTTGAGCATGCTTGTAAATGGATGACTTGGAGTTGTTTGTGATCAATTTTGTGAAAATGGATTGGATGAATTTTTCCCCAATAAGTTGGCTTGGCCGAAACTTAAGGATGCCCTAATGTCATGGAATTTTTTGATTTTGATCATTGGATGAGTTGAAATCATTTGGATAATGTTGATTTAGGATTTAATTGGATTAAAACCGAATCGAACAAAGAAATCCCCCTACTAATGCCGTGACTATAAGCATGTAAAATGATTGATTTTTTTGATTCAAATGTGTTGGACATGTTTTGATGATAATGAGCATAATTAATTTGGCTAATTGGTGTTTTGGAAATATTATTTGGTTAATTAATTATGGCATACACTTTAGGTTAATTAAATTATGAAATTTGGAATTTTGGTAATTTAATTAATTGGGCCAAATTTGGAATTGGGCTTGTAAAAGTTGTAATCGGACTTAATGGACTTGGTTGGGCCAAGTTTGGTTTAGGCTAATTGGTTGGATCCAATTGGGCCCAAAACCATATCCATAAAGTCAAAATATAACTAAATGGACCTTAATATTAATTGGGCCTAATGGGCCTAAATTGGTTTCTTGGCAAATAAGGGTGATTCCTTAAATGGGCTTTGGTATTTGGGTTTGACCCATATTGACCAAAAGTCCATGATGAGAGGAAAAACGGTTCCAACCGTGAAGGAAGAAGGGGGAAAAGAGAGGGGAGAGTTAGATGCGTAAGAGTGTGAGAGAGAGAGAAGAAAAAGAAATGTTTATATATTTATTTATTTGATTTTCAAAAATCAAATAACAAATACACAAATCATTTTTCATTTACAAAAAATCAAAAAAAGCAAAAGTCAAAAACCAAAAACAATAAATGCTTTTCAACTACCACATCAATCACTCAAATCAATCAATCAAATTGTCACATCACTCAAAGTGACATGTGATTTGACGCTTGATGTGACTTGCGATTTGACGCTTGATGTGATTTGCGTGCCGCACTCGAATTCGAAATACGAATGCGCTCGAAATCACACTCGGGTTCGGGTTCGCTAATTCCAAAATTAACGAATTTTCCATTGCGTGGTAATTAAATGATTACGCCTAGCGAAATCACTATTCACGTCACTAACGAATTAATTCTAAATTAACTCGTTCGCCCGAATTAAAATCTAATTTTAATTCCGCGTCGAAATCCAATTTCGTATAATATATCGAATATATTATTTTATCGATTAATTCCAAATTAAATTATCGTTCTCTCTCTTTAATTAATATTTTATCCCAGATAAAATATCTCTGTAATTAATCCCAGATTAATTTTCTCTCTCTTCTAATTAATCCCAGATTAATTAAGTGCGAGTCATACATCATCGGTGAATCTTCGGGAAGCGACCCATGAGATCCCCGGATATGTTGGCAGTAAATTCGGTCGTCGGACTATCCAAACACGTAAGTACCTCGTACTACGTTTGTATCGAATTACAAGACAAGGTTGGCTTCTAGCAAAGCGCCATGCCTACCCAATTCTCCAGAAATATCCTTATAGGAATATTAGATCTATATCAAGCGTAGTATACCGAAGTATTGCGTATTTCGATCCAGTATCGGATGATCACGTGCTAGGCCTGGGGCTGGAATTGTGTCTGCCCCGTACGAATCACATATCGGATGTCTGTCAACTAGTCTCTATAATCGGATGTACATGACCTTGTCATAATATCCCGATAGCTCGAGCATTTAAATGAACAAGTTCCGTATCCTATGTGACCATCATCTCCATATTACTGGAGTGATACTTCCATCTTAACATCACACCCAACACACTACGATTCTCAATATACCCAGCATTGGCGTACACAGAACCTGTTAAAGCCCTGGACGACCTCAACCAAAGTATATTGATTGTCGCAAGTATTAGCGGTGCAAGTATCAGGTTAAGACCAAATACACCTACCCTGATTGCAGACTCCCATAGACACATAGTCATACTACCAATGGGATTCCGCATGGATCTATCCAGAGCAAAGCTGTTTCCCGTACCATCGGTAAAACACAACCTCCTATTACACTTGCATGAGTATCCTATACCCAAATATATGAGAACTATGTTGTTGTGCCCTCAGAACGTGCACAAGTGTAATACTAGTCTTTTACGTATTTATCGATGTCCTATCTCGATAATACTCTGACTAGGGATATTTAATGATTTATCCTTCGTGGACTGATACTGTCTCATATCATTCTCTGTCTAGGAACAAATCATATGGACCTCTCATCATTTATACATCTATGTGATCTAATCACAAATGATAAGAGTGCAATCTCCTTTGTCACATAGTTAATTTGTACAACAACACCGTGATCTGTACAAATAGTGACGCTATGGGTCATAATTGTCCAACAATCTCCCACTTGGCCTATAGCCAGTCACTCGAGTCTCTGACACCTAAACTATGTACGGTTGGCTCAAACTGCTGAGAAAAGGTTTTCGTCAGCGGATTTACATGATTATCATCTGATGCGATTTATTCGATCATCACATCGCCGTGATGTATGATCCGAACGAATCAGATGAATATCAAAATAAGTATCTGGATCGTCGATGAGACCATTAATTCTTTAGCTTGTGCTGACGCCTAGCTCAGCTGTTAACAGAACTATATCTAATCTAATTAGATTTATTATCGACCCAAATAGCTTCTATTGTTGCCTCAGCTGCTGCAATAACCTGCATTTGTTGTTTATTGGGTAACAATATCTTGCTTGGAAGATTTCCAGCTCACTGTTCCGTTATACTATTGTATAGTACCTTTATTACGACTTATAGTCGTTATCATGAAAGCCAAGCTTTCACCGATTTTATTATGGGAATATCATTTCCAAGAAATGATATATCATCATTACTCAGGACATTCACTGTCAGTGCGCTCCCACTAACCTCCTTATATACACTAGAATTATTTTCGTTTTGAATTAAATCATAAACTATTATGATTACATCAAAACACAATTCCAAGAACCTAATGCTTGCTTCAATCCAAACATGGATCGAATAACCTGCAAACCTAGTTTGCTTGTTATGGTTCGACAAAACCGTCAGGATGTTGTAAACATCCTCCGAAAGGTTTCCGTTAAGGAAAACGATTTTGGCATTCAGCTGCCACATTTCATGAATGAAACATGCAGCATTAGCAAGCATTATCCAAATGGATTTACCATGGCAACAGGTAAAAGGTTTAGTCGCAATCAACACAATGTTGATAACTCTACCTTTTTGCTATAAGCCTAGCTTAGTACGATGGTATGTTGCCATCCATGTATGTCTTCCTTGAAGACTTATAGTACCAATAGGCACAATGCCTTGCGGTACATCAACTAGTGTCTAAACATAGTTGGTATACATGGAATCCACTTCGGACTTTATGGCACTTTGCCATAATAGGGAGTCGATACCTTGTATCACTTCCTCATACGTAGTCAGTCGGTATTCCTTAATAAGATGGAAATATTTATGAGGTGAGATCAGAAACCCATACCCCAGGTTGTTTTTCTGATTCTCTCTGACTTACGTGGTTCTTGTGTATTCGAAGATTATTGGTATAGTTTCATCCTTGATGAACTATTTGTGTTCTATTATGACTCGGTGCCGGGTATAGTATTACTCCGATTTTCATCTAGTTATACTATCCTCCCACTTCCACTCCATATCGGTATTCCTCTTAGGAAAACCACATGGTGAGCAACAATCTTGTTCTCTGGTGAGATGTGTAAGTACAATACTTATGGTATCCCTAGGATAACCTATAATTGGCACTTATCCAATTTGGGTTTCAGTTTGGTATCATCCAAACATATGCCTAGCACACCCAAATTATCAGGAATGTGAAACCCAGTTTCTTTCCCGTTCATATCTAATATGATATCTGTCAAACAAATATTTATGGAACTTTATTCAAAATAAGTTCAGCACTGTTTTGTGTATCCGTTAAAGGAAATGGTAGCTCAGAGCGACTCATGATTAACCTTATTATGTCCAACAAAATTCGGTCTCTCAATTCGGATACACCATCAAACTGACGTGTTCCGGGAGGAGTCCTCATTGAAAGAATACTATACTCTTTCAAGTATACGAGAAACTTATTGCTTAAGTATTTCCATTACGGTCTTACCGTGACGGTTTAATACTTTAGCCGATCTGTTTGTCTATTTCGTGTCGAAACTTTAAAAGTTTCCAATTTGTGTTTCAAAAGAAACACATAACCATACGCGATGCCATATCCGTAAAGGTCACGAAATATTCATATCCACATCTAGCCTAGCTAGACATGGGCCCACTGCTTCACTATGAACTAGGGCTAACAGATCGGTGGCACTGGCACTTTTACCAAGTAAATAGTGTTTTAGGCACTTTGCCCAATAAACTAGATTCGTAGACTTTATTTGAATAGAATCAAATCAGTCCTAGTACCCACTCTTCGAAAGTGTGGATATACGATTCTTGTTTAATAGTGTCCCTGACAACAATGCCACATACAAGTTTCAACCTGATCAAATCAGTTTGAGCTATTTATTTGTCATGTTATATATTTGAGATATTATTTATATTCAAAATATAAATTCTGTTATTCACATCTAATGTGTTTATCTCAATATCATCTTTATATAATAAAACATTTTAGTGTTCTAGAATATAAAGGTTCACCTGCAGCGGGTCAAACACTGATATAAAGATAATGTATCTAGTCAAACTAGTTACATTATAACAGTTTCCTAATTTAAGCACATACCCGAAGGTAGTTCCTGAATTCAGGTATCTACGGTTAAAACAGCGACTTTCGTCCCGTTTTCAATTTGCAGATAAATCTCAATTGAAGTCAGTATCCTGTTCAAAACAGATTCTGAACATCAATACATATATTTTATGTACCACATTAAGTATTTAAAATCTAATTTTAATACTAGTTGTGAACATAATTATGACAATCATTATTGAAGTCAGAGCATTGCTTGTCATCAATTCCTTCTTAGGATATGTCCTTTTATCTTCCTAGAAGATTATAATGATTTTGCCTTGGCCCTTTTCAACATTCCAGTAACCTTTGGCCAAGCCTCGGGTTTCTAGAATATCGAAGTAAGGTGCGCCTTGCGCTACTTGCCTAATTGCAAAGTTTGACTTTATCTCCTCGAGATTAGTCATTAATTCTCCAAGAATTATTTTTTGCAATTTTAGTATTTCAAAAGATCTAAAATAGATCCATGAAAATCCTTCAATTTCATTATCATACTTTAAGGATCTAATCCTTAGTTCTGATTCAGAAATTAAGGAGTCTACTTGATAAGTATAATGGATTAAGCACTAAAGTCATTATTACATGGATATTCCAAATATCATGTTCCACTTATTTGCTTAACTCTGGGCTTAGGTATAATATATTATTATATCAAATATATAACTTATTATTTTCCAGGACCATCCAGAAATTATTCCCAATTTGAAAATTAAACCATTTAAATACATTTTCCCCAGGATTATGTTTTAAATGTCAATCTTTCAATTTTCTCTTGATTCTAATAGTCAAACTATTTAATCAACGATTTGTGGTACCTTTTATTATAATTGATTATAATAGTCCAACTATATAATCAAATATAATTTAAATCAATTACCTCAATTACATTGATTACTATAATCCAATTATAAAATCAACTGTAAATTGAAATTAATTAATTCAAATATATTGATTAATATAATCCAATTATATATAATCAACTATAATACAGTCCAACTGTTTTATAAAAACAACAATTTAAATATTAGTCCAACTAACATTTAATTTAACGACGAAATAATTTGAATGAGCGCGTATGGCGAGTAATTGAACGAATATTGCAAATCATTCTTGCCTCCCACTATTTTTCGGCGAGCCTCTAACTTTTGTCGAGTACTCGGGAAACCGTGTTTCCTAGTGGGCTAGGATCCCGTTAAATATCACACAATCTTGACTTTGGCCAACAAATTGTATGATAATTAACTAGGTATATCTCTAAGATCGGTTGGATCCAATCCAATTCCTAGATCCAGTAGGGGGACATCCAAGTCCGAAACATATATCTTATATATGCCAATACATCCAATGTATTACCTAACCTTTTTTCCTCTGAATCAACTAAGCATTGGCTTTGGCATAACAAACTTAGTGATCCCAGTCAAGCGCGACCCATTGACCATGGAAAGCTTCGTAATCAATGTCGATGGACAAGAAGTGGTATTGACTTTGGCCAATAAACCACAACTTGGACAAGACACCAATATGGAAAAAGGCCTTCGTGATTCAAACACATCTTCGACATACAAAGGCCTTGACTTTGGCCAACAAACCAATGTCGTCTCGGATCTTGAGTGAGAATCACTCAATGGAAGGAAAGACGCTTAATATTGAACGATGGTTTTTCGCGTGCAAATTGGCAACCAATTTATTATCTTTGTTAAGGTCTCATCATCATACACCCTTAAACATGCATTCTAAACACATAATAAAGCGCATATGATAAAATAATAATGATATGCGGATGGATACTTTACATTGATCCTAGATCAAATCTCTATTTCTCTCTCCAACTAGCACATGTATTTACTTCTACCCGTTACACTACACTTCTAAAGAAACCTCATTTACATTGAGGGGAATATGTGAGAAGAGAATACAAAGAGTATAGAGGTGATAAGGTTGGACACGCAGGTCCAATTAATAAATCAAATTTATTACAATTTCAAAATTGTCCCACCCGACTAATATCCATCCGATATACATTATTCATGCATCGCAACCATGTATTCATACAAGCATGTTATCAATCAATCTAATCCAATTAATTAATCTGATAATTAGTGATCATCCAATGTTCAAACAATGATTTGATTTTTACGCGAGTCAAACTCGTTTTGCGAATAAGTACTCAAAGTACGAATTCTTGAATTAAATTAAACTACAACATTAAATCCAATTTAATATGCATTTAATTCTAATTCACTATTTAATTCCAAATTAAATATTACACTTTTATTAACGAACCTTTACGACTTAAATTCCAAATTTAATCGCAACGGGTCTCAAAGCCCGATTTAACATCTAATGTTTATTTAATTAAAGTCCAATGGGCTTTTAATTAATTTCTTTAAGGCGTGGACTTTTGGTCAACTCGGGTAAAACCGAATAACCAAAATCCAATCCGGGATTTACCCCATAAGCCTTTAAATTAATTTTGGCCCATTAGGCCCAATTAAATAATTAAGGTCCATTAAGTCATAATTGGACTTTTTGGATGCGGTTTTGGGCCCAATTGGATCCAACCAATTTTGCCTAAACCTAACTTGGTACAACCAAGCCCAAAAGCCCAATTACAACCTTTAAGGCCCAATTTCCAAAAACAAGCCCAAATAATTAATTTATAAAATTCCAAATTCCATAATTAATTAACCTAAGTGTAATACACAATTAATCACCCAATTAATATTTCTAAAGCATCAATTAGCATAATTAATCATGCAATTTAACAACAAATAGTGTCCAACACAATTCAATCAAAATCAAACCCATTTTACATGCTTATATTCTCGGCAATTAGGGGTTTTTCCAATCCGATTCGGTTTCAATCCAATTGAATCCACAATCATTCTTCCCAAATCAATTCAACTCATCCAATGAATCAAAATCAAAAAAACACATGAATTTCAAAATCATCATTGAATTCGGCCAAGCCCTTTAATTTGGGGAAAATTGTTCCAAATCAAAATTCAATCCAATTGAACTTCAAAACAACATACCCACTTGTTTTAAGTCATCCAATGATCAAAAACAAAAAAAATCACCAAGAAATTAGGGTTCTTCAATTTCGGCCATGCCTCCAATTTTGGGGAAATTTTGATCCAGCCAAATTTCATGAAATTGATCATGCACAACATCAATTCAACCTCATTCGAGCATACTTAATCAAACAATTTAACCAATTCATGCTCAAATCGAGTTTACCCAATTTTAACCCTAACTTTTTCATGCTTGATCAAAGCTCATAGATACCATTGTTGGTTTCTAATTAGGTCTCAAGATACATGAAATCAAGCACAAAATTCGCATGAATACACAAAGGAGTAAGGCGGAATACATACTCACATTGAACGGTTTGAGATGCGAAGAACAAAACCACTTGGCCTCCTCCATGAAGCGGTTTTTTGGCCTCTTTGAACTGCTGGACTGCTCGGTTTTGGGCTGTGAAATTCCTCCAAGATTCGGCCATGGTTGACTCCATTGAAGCTCCAAGCTTCAAGCTCCAAAATTGGTTCCAAGCTCTAGAGTTCGTTTCCCATCACCATAGTATAAACCCATGTGTGTGCTATCACTACTTCTTCTTCCTTTTGTTCTCTTCTTCATGCGTTCAAAAACCAGAAAAAATGAGAGGAAGAACGGTTCCAAACCGGTGAAGGAAGAAGGAGGGAAAAAAGAGGGAGAGTTAGATGCGTAAGAGTGGGTGAAAGAGAGAGAAGAAAAAGAAATGTTTTTATATTTATTTATTTGATTTTCCAAAAATCAAATAACAAATACACAAATCATTTTCCATTTACAAAAAATCAAAAAAAGCAAAAGTCAAAAAGCAAAAAAAAAACAATAATATGTTTTTCAACTACCACATCAATCACTCAAATCAATCAATCAAATGTCACATCACTCAAAGTGACATGTGATTTGACGCTTTATGTGACTTGCGATTTGACGATTGATGTGATTTGCGTGCCGCACTCGAATTCGAAATACGAATGCGCTCGAAATCACACTCGGGTTCGGGTTCGCTAATTCCGAATTAACGAATTTTCCATTGCGTGGTAATTAAATGATTACGCCTAGCGAAATCACTATTCACGTCACTACGAATTAATTCTAAATTAACTCGTTCGCCCGAATTAAAATCTAATTTTAATTCCGCGTCGAAATCCAATTTCGTATAATATATCGAATATATTATTTTATCGATTAATTCCAAAAATCGTTCTCTCTCTTTAATTAATATTTTATCCCATATAAAATATCTCTGTAATTAATCCCAGATTAATTTTCTCTCTCTTCTAATTAATCCCAGATTAATTAAGTGCGAGTCTACATCATCGGTGAATCTTCGGGAAGCGACCCATGAGATCCCCGGATATGTTGGCAGTAAATTCGGTCGTCGGACTATCCGAACACGTAAGTACCTCGTACTACGTTTGTACCGAATTAATTACAAGACAAGGTTGGCTTCTAGCAAAGCGCCATGCCTACCCAATTCTCCAGAAATATCCTTATAGGAATATTAGATCTATATCAAGTATAGTTATACCGAAGTATTGCGTATTTCGATCCAGTATCGGATGATCACGTGCTAGGCCTGGGGCTGGAATTGTGTCTGCCCCGTACAAATCACATATCGGATGTCTGGCAACTAGTCTCTATAATCGGATATACATGACCTTGTCATAATATCCCGATTGCTCGAGCATTTAAGAGAACAAGTTCCGTATCCTATGTGACCATCATCTCCATATGACTGGAGTGTTATCCTTCATCTTAACATCACACCCAACACACTACGATTCTCAATATACCCAGCATTGGCCTACACAGAACCTGTTAAAGCCCTGGACGACCTCAACCAAAGTATATTGATTGTCACAAGTATTAGCGGTGCAAGTCTCAGGTTAAGACCAAATACACCTACCCTGATTGTAGACTCCCATAGACACATAGTCATACTACCAATGGGATTCCGCAGGGGTCTATCCAGAGCAAAGCTGTTTCCCGTACCATCGATAAAACACAACCTCCTATTACACTTGCATGAGGATCCTATACCCAAATATGTGAGAACTATGTTGTTGTGCCCTCACAACGTGCACAAGTGTAATACTAGTCTTTTACGTATTTATCGATGTCCTATCTCGATAATACTCTGACTAGGGATATTTAATGATTTATCCTTCATGGACTGATACTGTCTCATATCATTCTCTGTCCAGGAACAAATCATAGGGACCTCTCATCATTTATACATCTAGGTGATCTAATCACAAATGATAAGAGTGCAATCTCCTTTGTCGCATAGTTAATTTGTACAACAACACCGTGATCTGTACAAATAGTGACGCTATGGGTCATAATTGTCCAACAAAGCTAGCACATAAAGGGTCATCCAAGGTGATAGGGAAACCAACGTGTGAGCATGGAATCACCATTTGCAAAGCTTGGAGCATCAATGGAGGACATCCATGGAGGTTGACCGAATTTGGAGGACAACAAGGAGCTAAACCCGTGAGCTTCAAAGGAGCAAAAAGTTTTGTGTTCCTCGCATCGCATAACCGATGAATGTAAGTATGATTCCGTCATTCTCCATTGTTGTATTCGCACATGATTTCTTGCTTGAAATAGATCTTGGGACTTAATAGAAACCCAACAATGGTATCTTGAGCCATTTTGAGCATGAAATTTGATTAGGGTATAATTTGGGTAAATTGGATTTGAGCATGTTTGAGTGAAATTACTTGTTTGAGCATGCTTGTAAATGGATGACTTGGAGTTGTTTGTGATCAATTTTGTGAAAATGGATTGGATGAATTTTTCCCCAATAAGTTGGCTTGGCCGAAACTTAAGGATGCCCTAATGTCATGGAATTTTTTGATTTTGATCATTGGATGAGTTGAAATCATTTGGATAATGTTGATTTAGGATTTAATTGGATTAAAACCGAATCGAACAAAGAAATCCCTACTAATGCCGTGACTATAAGCATGTAAAATGATTGATTTTTTTGATTCAAATGTGTTGGACATGTTTTGATGATAATGAGCATAATTAATTTGGCTAATTGGTGTTTTGGAAATATTAATTTGGTTAATTAATTATGGCATACACTTTAGGTTAATTAAATTATGAAATTTGGAATTTTGGTAATTAATTAATTGGGCCAAATTTGGAATTGGGCTTGTAAAAGTTGTAATCGGACTTAATGGACTTGGTTGGGCCAAGTTTGGTTTAGGCTAATTGGTTGGATCCAATTGGGCCCAAAACCATATCCATAAAGTCAAAATATAACTAAATGGACCTTTAATATTAATTGGGCCTAATGGGCCTAAATTGGTTTCTTGGCAAATAAGGGTGATTCCTTAAATGGGCTTTGGTATTTGGGTTTGACCCATATTGACCAAAAGTCCATGCCTTAAGAAATTAATTGAAAGCCCATTGGACTTTAATTAAATTAACTTCGGATGTTAATGGGGCTTTGAGACCCGTAACGATTAGATTTAGAATCTAAGTCGTAAAGATACATTAAAAAAAGGTGTAATATTTAATTTGGAATTAAATAAATGAGTTAGTATTAAATAATTATTAAATTGGATTTAATGTTGTAGTTTAATTTAATTCAAGAATTCGTACTTTGAGTACTTATTCGTAAAACGAGTTGGACTCGCGCAAAATCAAATCGTTGTTTGAACATTGGATGGTCATTAATTATCAAATTAATTAATTGGATTAGATTGATTGATAACATGCTTATGTGAATACATTGATGTGATGTATGAATAATACATATTAGATGGATATTAGATGGGTGATGGCAATTTTGGAAATTGTTGTAATAAAATTTAGAATTTATTAAATTGGACCTGCGTGTCCAGCCTATTACCTCTTGACTCTGTGTGTTTCTCTTCTCACCTATTACCCTCAATGTAAATGAGGTTTCTTTAGAAGTGTTATGTAATCGGGTAGAAGTAATACTTATGCTAGCGAGAGAGAGGAAATGGAGAGATTTGTTCTAGGAACAATGTGTTTAAGTATCCATCCGCATATCATTATTATATTTATTTATATGCGCCTTATTATGTGTTTAGAATGCATGTTTAAGGGTGTATGATGATGAGACCTTAACAAAGATAATTAATTGGTTGCCAATTACGCGAAAAACCCTCAATACATATTAAGCATTTTTCCTTCCATTGAGTGATTCTTACTCAAGATCCAAGATTGGCACTGGTTTGTTGGCCAAAGTCAAGACCTTCGTCCGTCGCGGATTTGTTTGAATCATGAAGGCTTTGTTCCATATCGGTGTCTTGTCCAAGTTGTGATTTGTTGGCCAAAGTCAAGATCACTTCTTGTCCATCGACATTGATTACGAAGCTTTCCATGGTCAATGGGTTCCGCTTAACTAGGATCACTAAGTTTGTTGTGCCAAAGCCAAGGCTTAGTTGATTCAGAGGAAAAAGGTTAGGGAATATATTGGATATATTGGCATATATAAGATATATGTTTCGGACTTGGATGTCCACCTACTAGATCTAGGAATTGGATGGGATCCAATTGATCTTAGAGATCTACCTAGTTAATTATCATACAATTTGTTGGCCAAAGTCAAGATTGTGTGTTATTTAACGGGATCCTAGCCCACTAGGAAACAAGGTTTCCCGAGTACTCCACAGAAGGTTAGAGGCTCGCCGAAAAATAGTGGGAGGCAAGTATTAAATTTGCAATATTCGTTTAGTTACTTGCCATACGCGCTCATTTCAAATATTTCGTCAAATAATTAATATATTAGGTTGACTAATATTTAATGTTGTTTAAATTAAACAGTTGGACTGTATTCAAACTATTTCATTTATAGTTATTATATAATTGGATTATAGTAATCAATATATTTGAATTAACTAATTTCAATTAATAGTTGATTTTATAATTGGATTATAGTAATCAATATAATTGAATTTAACCTATTTAAATTATAGTTGATTATATAGTTGGACTATAGTAATCATTATATTAAATAGTACCTAAAATCGTTGATTAAATAGTTGGACTATTAGAATCAAGATAATTGAAAGATTAGTGTTTAAAACATAATCCTGTGTGAAAATGTATTTAAACGACTTTAATTTTCAAATTGGGAATAATATCTCAGGATAGTCCTGGGTGATGAGAAGTTACTTTATTTGATATAGTGACATCTCAAGCCTAAGCCCGGAGTTGAGCAAATAATTAGGACATGATATTTGGAATATTCATGTGATGATAACTCTAGTGCTTAATCTGTTATGCTTGCCGCAAGACTCTTTAATTTCTTAGTCAGAACTAAGGATTAGATCCTTATAGTATGATATTGAAATTGAAGGATCTTCATAGATCTATCCTTAGATCTTAGAAGTACAAATTGAAATAGTAAACTCTTGGAGAGTAATGGCTATACTCAAGGAGACAAAGCCAAAGTTTGCAATAAGGCAAGAAGCGCAAGACGCATCTTATTTCGACATTCTAGAAGGCCTAAGCTTGGCCGAAGGCTTCTGAGGGTTGAAAAAGTGCAAAGGCAAAGTCATTATAATCTTCTGGGAAGACAAATGACATATCCCAACATGTATGCCTAAATTGTGGCAAAAGAGGTCACTGAAAGCGTGACTGCCATATGGACAAGGCAGACATGAAGGAATTGAAGACGGGCAAGGCTCTGACTTCAAATATGTTTGTCATAAACATGTTCGCTACTAATATTAAAATTGGATTTTAGATACTGAGTGTGGTACATAAATATGTACTGGTGTGCAGCATCTACTGACAAGCAGGATACTAACTTCAGTTGAGATTGATCGGCGAATCAGAAACGGGACGAGAGTCGCTGTTTTGATAGTAGAGACCTAAGTTTATGAACTACACTTCGGGTGTGTACTTATATTAGGAAACTGTTAAAATGTAACTAGTTTGACTAGAAACATTATCTCTACATCAGAGTATGATCGTTGCGGATATACCTTTATATTTTAGAACACTAAAGTGTTTTATTTTATAATATGATATTGAGATAAACACATTAGATGTGAATAACAATATTTATATTTTGAATATAAAAGAATCTCAAACATATAATAGGACAAACAAATAGCTCAAACTGATTTAATCAGTTGAGACTTATGTGTGGCATTGTTGTCTGGGACACAATTAACAAGACTCGTAAATTCACACTTTCGAAGAGTGGGTACTAGGACAAATTTGATTCTATTCAAATGATGTCTACGAATCTAGTTTATTAGGCAAAGTGCCTAAAACACCTTTACTTGGTAAAAGTGCAAGTGCCACCGATCTGTTAGCCCTCGTTCATAGTGATGTAAGTGGGCCCATGTCTAGCTAGGCTAGAGGTGGATATGAATACTTCGAAACCTTTACGGATGTGGCATCGCATTATGGTTATGTGTTTCTTTTGAAACACGGATCAAAAACTTTTGATTAATTCAAAGAGTTTCGACACGAAGTAGATAGACAGACCGACTAAAGTATTAAAACCGTCACAGTTAGACCATGATGGAAAATACTTAAGCAATAAGTTTCTCAAATACTTGAAAGAGTATAGTATTCTTTCAATGAGGACTCCTTCCGGAACACGTCAATTTGACGGTGTGTCCAAACGGAGAAACCAAATTTTGTTGGACATGATAAGGTTAATCAAGAGTCGCTCTAAGCTACCATTTCCTTCAAATGATACGCATTAATCAGTGCAAAACTTATTTTGAATAAGGTTCCATGAAAATCTGTTTGATAGACTTCATATTAGATATGAACATGAAAGAAACCGGGTTTTCTCATTCCTGAAGATTTGGGTATGCTAGGCATATGTTAAGATGATACCAAACTAGAACCCAAATCGGATAAGTGCCTAAGTTGTAGGTTATCCTAGGGAAACCAAAGTATAGTACTTATACAACTCATAAGAGAACAATGTAATTGTTGCTCGCCATGCAGGTTTCCTAAGAGGAATACCTATATGCAATGGTAAGTGGGAGGAAAGTAAAACTCGATGAAAATTGGAGTAATACTGTTCCTGGCACCGAATCCTTAATGGAACACAAATAGTTCATCAAGGATGAAACTATACCAATAATCTTCGAATGCACAAGAACCGCGATAGTGGGAGAGAGTCAGAAAACAACCTGGGAGGTATGGGTTTCTGATCTCACCTCATAAAGATGTCAATCTTATTGAGGAAGAGGAACTGACTACGTATGAGGAAGTGATACAAGGTATCGACTCCATATTATGGCAAACTGCCATGATATCCGAAATCGATTCCATGTATATCAACTATGTTTAGACACTAGTTGTTGTACCGCAAGGCATTGTGCCTATTGGTACTATATGAGTCTTCAAGGAAGACATACATGGAAGGCAACATACCAACGTACTAAGCTAGGCTTGTAGCGAAAAGGTATCATTATCAACATTGTGTCGATTACGACGAAACCTTTTAACCATTGCCATGGATAAATCCATTTGGATAATGCTTGCTATTGCTACATGTTTCATTTATGAAATATGGCAGGAACGTCAAAATCGTTTTCCTTAAAAGGAAACCTTTTGGAGGATGTTTATAACATCCTGACGGTTTTGTCACACCAAAAACAAGCAAACAAGGTTTGCAAGGTTATTCGATCCATGGATGGATTGAAGCAAGCATTGCGTTCTTGGAACTATCGTTTTGATGTAATCATAATGGTGTATGATTTAATTCAAAACGAAAATGATTCTTGTGTATATAAGAAGGTTAGTGGGAGCGCACTGACAATGAATGTCCTAAGTAATGATGATATGTCATTTCTTGGAAATGATATTCTTATAATACAGTCGGTGAAAGCTTGGCTTTCATGAAAATTATTCGTAGAATTCTTGGGAGAAACAACCTTTATTCTAGGAATAAAGATGTACTGGGATAGATTTAAAGTTGTTAATACTCTCCGAGAAGTCGTACATTGAAATAAATGTACGCGACCTGGTGTCTCATACGCTTTGAGCATATGGAGTCAAAATCGGGCCAATCCAATGATAATCACTGGATTGATGTTAAGAACATCCTTAAGTATCTTAGATGAACTAAGGATGATTTCTTATACTATGGAGAATGAGAACTTGAAGTGACTGGGTTCACCGTTGCAAGTTTCCTAACTGATAAAAATGACTATAAGTCGTAACAACGGTACTATAAAGTTTGAATAACGGAACAGTGAGCTGGAATTCTTCCAAGCAAGATACTGTTACCAAATAAACAACAAAAGCAGAATATTGTTGCAGCTGAGGCAGCAATAGAAGCCTTCTGGATTGATAATAATCTAATAAGATTAGATATTGTTCTGTTAGCAGCTGAGCTAGGCTTCAGCACAGGCTAAAGAATTAATGGTCTCATCAACGATCCAAATATATACTTCATATATTCATCTGATTCGTTCGGATCATACATCGTGGCGATATGATGATCGAATAAATCGCATCAGATGATAATCTTGCGAATCCGCTGACGAAAGCATTTTCTCAGCAGAAATCTTTCTTTTCGTATCTATACTCGGCAGTGGAGAAAAAGCAAAAGTCAAGCTAATTTCTTTTTCCACTTTATGCTTTTGATTTTATTAATAAAATTAAAGAAAACAAACCAAACCATAGCCATTAAATTTAAACTATGGTAAAAGAGAATCTTTTCCCTACACCACATATTCAAAAAATTTAACTTAACCAAAGTCAAAAAAAAAAAAAAATCTCACCAATTTTAGTAACTAAGTTATCTTTATGAATCATTTAGTTACTTTAACCAAATAATTCAATTTTGCTTTACCTTAATTACTTTAACTAATTAAAAGCTTTATTTGTATAATCTAAGTAATTAATATTATATATTAATTTAACAATTAAATTAATTCACAAAATAATTACTAATATAATGTAAATCAAATTTACATTTATCATACAATAAAATTATATCAACTATTGATATAAAATTAATTAATTCAATTCATCTAATGAATTATCGGATTAAACAATTTAATCCTAAAAACCCAAAAAATACTTTGTCAACATTTGACGAGAGGTCGCCCTAGTGCTCAACGAGTAAACTCAATATAATGGAACTCTCTAGGTTCACGTTCAGTTGTTACTTATATATATACTTATATCTCATATATTCGTATACATATTCATGAAGGCCTGCCCACCTACAAATCATGACTAAAAATAACACGACATGTCGAACCATACAAGTCGAGGTTAAAACATTAATGTATAATCCCTTCGTCATTTCCGTCCCCAATTGAGTAAGGTTATAGATTTACTGTCAAAACCTTATCTACTCAATATAAAATATATTTTCTTAATTATATTCCATTACTAAATAATATATGCAAAACTCTTTTTCAATATTATTTATAATGTTAAAGAAACAATTTCTTCAACGAACTTTCGGCCAAAAGATTTCCGGAATATACTCTGAAAAATATCTGGAAACATAATCCAACCATATGGATTGATGAATCCTCATATTAACACACACCGATCTTTGTGAGCATCGGTCTATACCTAACAGACATCGGCCAGACCATGAAAGGTCTCTGACATACATGGTATCAGGCATAGAGGATCACTCACAAGACCACCGTGGTGTCTCAAGTCAAAGGACCACAATAACTACTCAACTCGAAATGAAAACTATTGACAGTTTTATGGAATATCTATTAGTCATCTTTTATGAGTTTGTTCAATACTCATTCAACTAATGAATATCTGCATTTCCATACGAACTTCAGCTAAGCTCACAGTCTGTTGAGACAAACCATATGTCCATTACATATATAAACAATGCACTAGTCTTACCAATATAATGACCGACCCATGTCAATATATCTAGACCAGGAATAATTTATATTCAAGAGAATGCGTGATATTTCTCAACACCATTTGCAACTCTTGCAACTATATCACCATATTTTATAACTCTCGGGTCATTACTAAATTCATATAAGGTTCCGAGTGTAACTCGAAATCTCTAACTCTTAGAGTAATCTAACTCTTAGATTTACAATATATAAATAAAAGTAAGAGTTTTACCATATAAATAAATAAATAACCATGATAAAATAAATATTATATTGCATAATATCAAACAAAAAGTGAATGGTGCTCCATCACCATTTCCAACACTCCCACTTGATCTAGTGCCATTCACGATGATATCTAATACCCATTGACTCCACGTGTTTCTCAAACAACTTGGGAGTTAAGGCTTTAGTCAGTGGGTCTGCTACAATTTGTTCAGTTCGTACTTTACAAACTATAATGGCACTGCCGTTGAGAGAAAACACAAACCCAAATGTAGACTTTCTATCATCTGGATCAGATTGAAAATCTGAATCCGTGTAAGCTCTCAACTGTAAGTCATTTTCTCCATAAATGAGAAACTTATCCTTTGTACCTTTAAGGTATTTCAGAATATGTTTCACAGCCATTCAATGGTCCTGACCCGGATCAGACTGATAACGGCTTGTAACACTTATAGCCATGCTGATATCAAGTCTAGTACATACATGGCATACATTATGCTACCAACAGCGGAAGCATAAGGCTAGCTAAGCATTTTAGCCCTTTCATCATCTGTCTTAGGAAATATTTTCTTAGACAGATGAATACCATGTTTGAAAGGCACATTGACTGTCTTACAGTCAACGAAGTTGTACATTTCTAAGATCAAATCGATGTACTTGGACTGAGAGAGTCCTATCATCCTCCTTGCTCTATCTCTATAAAGCTTTATACCTAGTATATAAGAGGCCTCTCTCATATCTTTCATGGAGAAATTCTTACTTAGATAGGCTTTGACAGATTGTAACATACCTATATCGTTTTCGATAATAAGTATATCATCAAGATAAAGCACTAAGAAGACTACCATGCTCCCACTAACCTTTTTATCGACACAGGATTCCTCTTCGTTTTTAATGAAACCAGTCAATCTAATCACATCGTCAAAATGAAGATTCCAACTATGGGAAGCTTGTTTAAGTCCATAAATAGACCTTTTAAGCTTACATACTAGATTAGGATCTTTGGCGAATGTGAATCCCTCGGGTTGTTCCATATGGATATCTTCCTCAAGATTTCCATTCAGAAAAGTCGTTTTCAAATCCATCTGCCAAATTTCATAATCATAGTGTGCGACAATAGCTAATAAAATCCTGATTGACTTAAGCATGGCTACATGAGAAAAAGTTTCCTCATAATCAATACATGATTTCTGAGTATATCCTTTTGCTACTAGTCGGGCCTTAAAGGTTTCAACATTTCCATCGGGCCCCCGCTTCCTCATGTAAACCCATTTACAACCGATAGGAACAATTCCGTCGGGAAGCGGAACCAAGTCCCAGACTTGATTATCATGCATTGAGGCAATCTTGGATTTCATAGCTTCCAGCCATTTTTCCGCATCGATGTCTAACATCGCCTCTCTGTAGGTTATAGGATATTTTTCTTCAACTAAGAAAACATCGAGGGTATCATCAGATGACATCCCGTATCTGATAGGAGGTCTCGATATCCTTTCTGACCTACGAGGTGGTTGTGTCAAAGGTATTTCATTTTCCTGAACTTCCAGTTCTATCGTTGATTCAATGTTACTTTGATTGACTTCATCAAGATCAATCATTCTATGATCTGCACTCTCTAACACAAATTGTGTTTCTAAGAAAGTTTCATTTCGAGCAACGAACACATTTCAGTTCTCGGGATCATAGAACTAATATCCCATGGAAATTTTAGGATATCTAATGAATCGACACTTGTACCCTCTAGGTGCAAGTTTATCCTGCCGTGCAACTCTTACATAGGCAGGACAACCCCAAATCTTAACATACTTAAGACTCGGTTTCCTTCCAGTCCATAACTCATACGGAGTAGTCAGAACGACTTTGGATGGAACTTTGTTCAGAAGATGAGCGGCAGTGTCTAGAGCATGGCTCCACTAGTATATTGGTAGATCAGTAAAACTCATCATCGATCGAACCATATCTAATAAAGTTCGATTCTTCCTTTCCGAAACACCATTATGTTGAGGAGTGCCTAGAGGAGCATACTGAGCGAGAATCCCATTCTCTTTTAAATAACTCATGAACTCACTGCTTATGTACTCACCACCCCGATCTGATCGAAGGCATTTCAAGAGTTTTCCGGTTTGTTTCTCTACTTCAAATCAGTATTCTTTGAACTTTTCAAAAGCTTCCGATTTGTGTTTCATAAGAAACACATAACCATATCGTGACAAATCATTGATAAAAGTTACAAAGTATTGAAACCTACCCATGACAGCATGATTTATAGGACCACATACATCGGAATGCACAAGTTCCAATAATTCATTAGCACGGTGTCCAACACCACTAAATGAGGATTTGGTCATTTTACCTTGAATACAATATTCACAAACTGGTAAAGGTTCTATGTTTAGATCCAATATCACACCATCCTTAACTAGTTTGGTTAGGTATTTTATGCCTATATGACCTAATCTCATATGCCAAAGTTTTGTGTTATTTATTTATTCCGATCTTTTCCTTTTAGATTTCTCTATATTAAAGACATCAGGACTTTTTGTTAGAATATAATGACCATCAACCATGTGAAATGAAACAAGCAAAACATTCATACTATCATATAAATCAAAAGACCATCTTTAATATTTATATGAAATCCTTCACTGTCAAGTACAGGAAGTGAGATGATTTACCGTATCATATTAGACATAAAATAACAGTTATTAAGTGTAATATTACATTCATCCGAGAGTGTCAAACACAAAAGTCCTACTGCTTCAACTTGTAGAGAATCTTCATTCCCTACTCGCGGTTGGATCTTTCCCGGCTTTAATCTTCTAGTTTCCCTCAGATCATGCAATGAATTGCAGATATGAGAGGGACAAACGATGTCTAACACCCAAGTCGAACTAAAATCAAAAGCAAGTGTAATGTCAATATTAGAAAAACAAATACCTGAGAGCGCTATCTTCAAAGAAGCTAAATATTTTGGACAGTTGCGTTTCCAATGTCCAAGCATGTCGCAGTGGAAACTTTTTCCTTTTGCAACATCTATCTTCACCTTTGGTTTAGAAACCCCTGCGGAAGCAACCTTTGGACCTTTAACTTTAACTTTCTTCTTCTTTTTCTGTTTCTTCCCAGCCGACTTTTGAGAAGCCTGAGAAGGTCCAGAAGAAGAAGCACCAGTGATCATGAATGCAGAACTATTCTTATTCATGTCATCTTGAGCTATCAGCAACATATTGTGCAACTCAGAATAGGTGGGAAGCATCTTATGCATGTTAAAGTTAACGATAAAGTCATTGAAGGACTTAGGAAGAGACGCGAGAATCACATTATTCCCGAGGTGATTTTCAATAGGAATATCCATCCTTTTGAGCTCTTCGATACAATCCATTAGCTTCATCACATATGGGCTAACATGTTTTCCCTCTGAGAGGAAAGTATGAAAAAGCTCGACAGCCACCCTATAGATCTCTACCTGAGGTCGATCACTAAATAGTTCCTTCAAATGTAACAAGATGGATCCAGAATCAAGCATCGGTATATACTTCCTCTGTAGTTCCGGTACCATAGATCCTAAGATGTATGACCGGACTTTTCGATCATCATCCTTCCATCTGTTGAATGTCTCACGTTCTTCATCTAAAGCATCATCTGAAACCTTTGCGGGCATTGGACGATCTAGAACATATTCAAGTTGCTCTGCTTGGCAAAGAATACGGAGATTCATAAGCCAAACATTATAGTTAACAGCACCCTGAAGCTTATGCGTATCAAGTATACGCGAAAGCGGGTTCGACACAGACATTCTGTCTACACAAGGATAAAATAAAGCAGAAATTAATATTTAAATATCATGATAAAACACTAAATAGAATATGGATTTACTTTTTCTATAAAGTGCCATTGCATTGTTTTATATATTCTTTATAATCTCTACAAACAAGAATACGAAAATTTAACTCTTAAATCTCACAATGCAAATTAGATCATTCTTGACATTTACGCAAATCTCACGCTTTAGCAATATTGACCTTTGTAAATTCGAGAAGGTAGACAATTATTGTCAATTACATCTCATGCAACTCTTACATTCGGTCCTAAATCGAATCTCATCCTCACGCTTTAGTAATATTGGATAGTTCAATTTTTAGATCAACTTTTCTATCGCCGAAAGTAAGATACTAATATTAACCTCACGCTCTAGCAATATTGGATAATACTTTCTCTTAAATTCGACTTATCTCATGCTTAACCGGAATAGTACAAAACATTATAACCAATCCCTCATGCTTTAGCAATATTGGGAATAATTAGGGGTGAGCAAAACTGGTTTCAGTTCCGGTTCCGCATGGAACCGGAACCTACCCGGAAAAATCCGGTTCCGCACTAAGTGGAACCGGAACCTACCCAATTAAACAGAGTACCCTATTATTCGGTTCCAATCTGGTTCCAGTTCGATTCTGAATTACCATATTTTAAAATATTTTAATGAAAACTACATTCCAATATGAGTCCGTAGGAAAAAACGGAGACCAAATCGGAGTGCAGAAGCTCAAGAACGAAGAAAATGAAGTTTTAGACTTTTAATGCTTGTCAGCCTCATTACCCTTTCTGTTTTCATTTACAATTAGGCAAGTTATCATTGCATTGAGTTTCCTAGTTGTGAAACCTTAGGTATGCTATGTTTAAAGTTTAATAAAAGTAAATTAAAAAAATAAATGGACAATCAATGGGAAGAATGATACCGTTTCATTTAATCTCTCTATATCATTTGTTAGCTCCTCCATCAGTTTGTAGAGTCCTGCAAACAACAGCATAAAAATGATCAAAATGGATCAAATGGATGATATATTACAACAAAAAATTTATGACACTAACCTTCAAATTCATTTCTAAGTTCCGCATTTTGAGATTTTTGCAAATGGATGATATATTACAACAATAAATTTATGACACTAACCTTCAAATTCATTTCTAAGTTCTGCATTTTGAGATTTTTGCAAAGCAAGTTTCAATGACGATGCGTCTGCAGACCAACATTCAGAAACATCAGCTATATTTTCCTCCAGTTCCTTCACTTTTTTGTCATTCTCCTCAACCAAATTCTAGTATTGTGGAATCAAAGAGACCATTAATATGATGAGCAAATGCCAAATAGCAGACAAAAACAAGCACACATAGGTTCAAATTTTTTGAATGCAGATACCACTCAAATAGTAGTGAAACCGGTTCTATATTTGATTCCAAAAACCGGTTCCATGGTCCAGTTCCGGTTCCGATCATTTTGGAACCGGAACCTACCCGGATAAAATTGTTCCTTCATTTTTGGAACCGGAACCTTCCCGATTACAACCGGTTTCGGTTCCAAACCCGAAGAATCGGTCCGGTTCCAACTGGTTCCAGGTAGACCCGGAACCGTTGCTCACCCCTAGGAATAATCACAATGGTTTCACTAACACCGTATAGAAAAGCCGGACCATGTCATATTTTCAATTAAAATAATGACACTTAATGATCTAGGGTAGAGATTTTTCCAAAGTCAAATGCATACCAATATATAAAATTTATGCATGTCCAAAAATCCCTAAAACATGTAATTCATAATTAAATGTATGCATTGGCATTTTATAACATTGAGAAAAATTGTAAGGAACATGAATAATTAGAAGCACGTATCGCTCTGATACCATTTGTTGAGTGAGGAACAGATAAGCCGTACGCAGCGGAACCCGCCCGAGATCAAATCCCGAGCGAATAATTTTTTTATTTTTATTTTTTGGCAGTAGCTAAAAACAGTGGTTAAAATTTTTTATCAACTTAATTTTAATCACTGTTTTTAGCTACTGCCAAAAAAAAAAATTATTCGCTCGGGATTTGATCTCGGGCGGGTTCCGCTGCGCACGGTTATCTGTTCATCACTCAACAAAAATGACTCAACTGGGCGTAGCCACCAAACTAGAACTAGGGGTGCAGATCTATGCTACCGCCCAAGCTCTGAACTATAGTCCAGGTACACGAACCTATGCCGTCATCCTGGCTCTACATATGCACATTGTTAGGGATATGCCCTATACCCAACTTGTGGATGGGCTATATGTACATGTATTTGTAATATTTTCATGGCAATCTTTACATAACTTATATGAATCATCAACAATGTAATAAAGCCATTGGAGTAACAAGACGATGGCTTCCACGCCTTATGAGAATCATTACTCTTAAATGTTCCTAGTCATAGTTTTGTGAATAATCTGGACGTTCACAAAGCGGAGAGACTAGCATGATGAAATGATCCGCTCTTAAGTGGGATAGCCGATCTCATAGGCTACTAGCGAAGAACCGTCCGCTTGGTGTATCACATGGATGCATGAGTTGCTCGTGTCCATCGAACTGACCGCCGAAAGTTTTCATATGGAGTGTTTATCCCATGTGTCTGTGAGAACTTTCATGTATCGATTATATGACTAGTCCTTTGACTTGAGGTCTTTAAAATCTTATGTGTGGATCAAATAACTTTGACATTCTCCTTCCCCGGTTCAAAAGATCCGGTCATAAGGGTATGATTGGGTCATTTGTTGAAACACATGAAGTTTGTAAACATACAACAGAGAATCGCCACTCTCTCGGATACTATTTTCTACTATTTTCTTATAAGAGTAGTATTCCAGTTCGCGGGTTGATATGTGTGATAAGTGCTTGAGACTGTTGCCACAGCGGAAGAATCATGTGAGATTCTTGGGTGAGCACGATTCATGACACTATCAACATCATACATTTGACCATAAGGGTAGACATTTTCCGTACCCGAGATCAATAGGTGGGGATACAGTGAGGCGAGAGACTGTATCATATGTAAATCAAATATAGAATGGGTATATATATCTTTCCTTCTCATTTGGGGCCCTTGACATGTTGCTAGATGTCAACATTGTTCATTGAAATCAAACGACCATCTGATTGGAGGATAATTTATGTTCGATTAAATTATCACGATTCATTTCATGTCCAACTTGAGGGGAACCCAAAAGGTCACATACAACAAAGTCGAAATCAATGGTTAACAATGCACATTACAAATATAACAACATATATGATTGCTGTAGGAATTGTTCATAAATGATTCAATGTGTTTAATTTTTGAACAGATCATTTATGAAGTTCCATAGTGGCTTAGGGATTGGTGAATGATGATAGGGGCACTTTGGGAATTGGAATAAAAAAATAATATTCATGTGAATAGTAATTTTTTTTACTTGTTTTGAATTCCAATTCGACCCAAACTCTTATCATGGTTTTATAATCTCATTAAATCACTAAATTAAGATCCAATGGCTAAGATTAAATTAACTTTTATCCCACATCGGATTCTTAATTAATTTTGTTGTCTTTGGAGCACTATATAAACCCAAAGAATTCTTTACAAATTTGCTAAACCAAAACCTTTCATATATTGGGTTTATATAAGTGAGCAACTCTAAAGTTTTAGAGTAAGCAACTGATTTTGAGGATCCTTAAGTCTAATTGACTAGAGGAACCTCGAGTTAAAAGTTTTGAGGTATTTGCCTAGGCTAGCAACAATGGCAAAATACCCGTGCACTCAAGGCTTAGTGTTGCCGTTGTGTTTTGGCTTTGGTGTGTGCATCTTTGGAGGCCACACACTTGGGTGGCTCTTTGGAACGTGGAAGAGCTTGCTGAGTTTGAGAAAAGCTTGTAGACTGGAGGGAGGACTGGAGGAGTCTACGGTTCAAGTAAGTCTTTTTCTTTCTTTATTTTATTTAGAGTTCTTATGATAGTTAGCATGTTTAGGTTTATGTTCTTTGCATGTTTTATGAGTTTTATGCTTAGAATATAGTAACATGCCAAGGCTTGTAGAATAATCAAAACAAATGGGTCTTTGGCAAAGGGAAAGCGGCATAATAATTTTGATTTTCCGCTGCGCACTCGCGATCGCTTCCCAACAGTGGTATCAGCGCGCCGTTTTTGTTTTGATTAGTTCTCTCTTATTTGAACTCGAAAATGGGTGTTTAAAAGCTCGTTGGAAAGCTAACACCCTGAACTTAATTTTAGGCACATGTTTTGCATGATTTGGTAAAGATTTGAATTATGAAATTGCATTTAAAATTCAAGCGTCTGCAGAAAAACGTGAATAGTAAATTTATTTGAAAAAAAATAAAATGCAATATCATAATTAAATATTAATCAAAGTTATTTAATGCCTAAAATAATTCCAACATATTAAAACTCATATGCTTGATGATTCTATGTATGATTAGAATTGGCATGATTATTTTAGGGTGCAAGCATCTAGAGACTTTCTAAGAAATATAGAGTGTATTGTTTATCCCTTAGCTAAGTAATTATTCTGTGATGAACTTATAGATTTATTACCTTTAAGGCTAATAATTATAAATCACTTGTTTATAATAAAAGACATTATAAAATATACAAGTGGGTTGGGACCAAGGGATTAATAAAACTTTCCAAACTAAAGTTAATTTAACCAAAGGTATTACTAGAGTTAGATAATGATTTGGTGTCTTCCTTCACTCACTACCTTTTTATAGCCAAAAGAAAAGCTGTGAAGACATCTAGATAATCATTTACTCAAAGCTTACCTTAAAGCATATTTAAAGTGTTGGACTAATTTGGAGGATCTATTGTTTATTCCTGTCACCAAGGCAATAAGAGCCTAAAAGGTAAGGGTATTTAAGAGAGTTCGCTCCACCCCCCCTCTGGGGAATTTTCAATGGAGTAATCCATTTGACAGTTATTTACTTAAACTTGCAAAAATCCTCAATAATAATTTAAATCTAAAATTTGCCTCTCATTGTAAAGTATAGACCCAAAGAGCTTAAACCGTATTGGCAGGACTAGGCTTTACCAGACTGACCAATACCAATTTGTCCCTAAATCATACTATTGACAATGGTTTGACTTTTCTAAGTCATAAGACGCTGCGACCCTTAAGCGTGGTCTTATAACTTTGTGGCAAAGATTGGGTGTCCACAATGACTAGCATAAGCTATGGCATGTTTGATTGCCCAACCCAATGATCATGGAATTGTGATTTATATCATAAATTGGTTGGGAATCTACCTAATTATCGTATTTTATAACGACCGGCCCTAGTCGAGTTATGAAATGATGATAATGGGATCCTTGCCCACAAGAAATCCATCATATTGGGGTTGATGCGATTTGCTTAAAATTTTAAAATAATTGAGTGGGAGCAACTTCATAATATTAAAAGCCCATGTTATTATGAAACATTAATGAAAACATATTCCTAATTTTAACATTTTCTCTTAACATGTGGGTTAAAATATTTCACAAATATTCAAATGGCAAACAGAGTATCACTTCGTTCCATCCTTGATGAGCATAAGCTCAAAAGGGACACAACTACAATGACTGGTTTAGAAACCTTAAAACTGTCTTACGACAAGAAAAGATTTTCTATGTTCTTGAAAGACCATTTCCCTCTGAACCTACAGAAGATACTGACCAAGATACATTTGATGCTTGGAAGAAACACGTTGATGATGATGAGCAAGCAGTTTGCATAATGCTTGGCTCTATGCTGGACGAACTTCAGAAAGCTCACGAAGATATGGATCTTTAAACCATCATCTTTCACTTGAATGAGTTGTATGCAACTTCCGTTCATACCGTGAGATTCCAAGTGTCATGTGACTTATTCCAAATAAGGTATAAGGAAGGATCTATTAGTGGACATGTGCTTAAGATGATTGGCCACATTGAAAAATTGGCCAACCTCAGGTTCATCATGGATCATGAGATTGGTCACGATCTAATTCTTTCGTCCTTACTAAAAGAATTCTCTAACTTTATTATGCAGTTTCATCTGTCTGATAAAGAAGCTACTTTAGTAGAATTGCATAATCTGATAAAGCAAGCAGAGAAGGACTTGAAACCGAAGCTTAAAACCTCCGTCATGCTTACGGGTACGGACCTGAAGCCACGAGGCCCAAAGAAAAATAAGGGCAAGGCCAAGGCTCCAGATCACCTAAAGCCCAATGGTAAGGTGGAGAAGAAAAAGGAAAATGGGAAATGTTTCTTTTGTGGAAATAAGGGTCATTGGAAGAAAGACTGCAGATCCTTGAAAGCCAAGGAAGTTAGGGAAGCCCAAGAGGCCAAGAAGCCCAATACTTCAGGTATGTTGTATATGATTGAACTATATTCTCAAAACTCTGAACCTTCTACTTGGGTGCTTGACACCGGTTGTGGGACTCACTTGTGTAACAATGTGCAGGGCTTGAGAAATAGTAGGAGACTCCGTCATGGGGAGGTTGACTTACGCATGGGTAATGGATCAAAACTGACTGCATTGTGCGTGAGGACTTATTCATTAGTTTTGCCGAATGGTTTAGTTTTAGACTAAGAAGATTGTGTTTATGTACCTTCTCTAGTAAAGAACATCATTTCAATTACTTCTTTATGTAATAAAGGCTTTTCATGCCTAATAAGTTGTAATGAATGTTCTATTTATTTCAATGAAATAAAATATGGAGATGGTATTTTGAATAATGGTATCTATGTCTTACAAACTAACAAAGAATGTTCAACCTCTAATATACAACGTTAACTCGAATAATCTCAATGAATCACTTTCTATGGCACAGTCGCTTAGGTCATATCAATGAAACAAGATTAACTAAGCTATATAAGGATGGGAATTTCAAACCCTTCAAATATAAACCTTATGGAACTTGTGAATCTTATTTACTTGGTAAAATAATCAAATTACCCTTCAAAGGTAAAGGACAGCGTGCAACGGAGACATTAGAACTCATACACTCTGATGTATGCGGACCATTGTCAGTCACCGCTAGAGGTGGATTCTCCTACTTCATTACCTTTATCAATGATCATTCACGATATAGGTATGTGTACCTTATGCGATACAAATCTGAAGCCTTTGAGAAATTCAAAGACTTCAAGGCTGAAGTAGAAAACCAGCTTAATAAAAGTATTAAGTCACTAAGGTCTGACCGAGATGGTGAATACTTAAGCAACGAATTTCAAGATTACTTGAGAGAAAATGGCATTGTTTCCCTGTGGACTCCTTCGGGAACTCTACAGCATAATGGGGTCTCCGAAAGGAGAAATTAGACATTATTAGATATGGTCTGATCAATGATGCCAAGCACAGATCTACCTCTTTCATTTTGGGGTCTTGCTTTAGAACTGCAACACTACTACTAAACCAAGTTCCTTCAAAGACTGTTAGTCTGTTGGGTTCTCTAAGAACAACCTAGGATCTATTAAGCATAAAACGATGTCAATACGCAAAGTAAAGTAGCGGAAAATACTCACTTTGATCGGCCAAGGATATGTTGACAACAAATTTTTTACCTCAATGGAAGTTGCTCCAAGCTTCTCATTTGATGTATGTTGAGCTTCCAAGCTTGTCCTTGAATTCTAAACTCATGGATTAGTGTCCCTAACACCTTTGAATGACTCCTTTGATGTGCTAGCATGGAGAATTTTTGCAACAAAAATTCCCCTTTCCTTTGTGTGACTCTCGGCCAAGCCAAGAGAAGAGAGGAAGATGATGAAGTTCATGCCCAAGGCATGGAGATGAGAGAAAAGAAAAAATGAGTGAAGTGTGTAATGATTTTCCAAAAATAAAAAAAAAACATATACCAAATCAAGATTTGGTAAAAAGTCCATCACCTTTTCAAAGTTGAGTGTTTGGTAAGTCATCACCAAATACCAAACTCCATCAACATAAAGTGATGAGAATGACATGTGATGTGACTTAATATGAGCCCCACTTTGATTCAAAATCCGAGTGGGGCGCAAACACATTCCGGGCTCGAGTTCGTTAATTCCGAATTAACGAATTTTTCGTTGCGACGTAATTAAATCAAATTTAATTAAATAATTATGCCTAGTAAAATAACTATTCACGTCGCTCGCGAATTAATTCTAAATTAATTCGTTCGCCCGAATTAAAATCTAATTTTAATTCCGTTATGAAATCTAATTTCATTTAATATATCGAATATATTATTTCATCGATTAATTCCAAATTAATCGTTCTCTCTCTATTAATTGAATTTTATCCCAGATAAAATTCTTGCCGTAATTAATTATAGATTAATTTTCTCTCTCTTCTAATTCCCAGATTAATTATGTTTAAGTCATACGTCATCGGTGAATCTTCGGGAAGCGACCCATGAGATCTCTGGATATATTGGCAGTAAATCCGGTTATCGGACTATCTGAATACGTGCGTACCCCGTACCACTTTTTTACCGATTTACAAGACATGGTTGGCTTCTAGCAAAGCACCGTGCCTACCCAATTCTCCAGAAATATTCTTTAACGAATATGTAATCTGTGTCAGGGCTAGTAGTATACGTAGTATTGCGTATTGCGATCCAATATCGAATGTCACATGCTAGGTCTGGGGATGGAATTGTGTCTGCCCCGTACGAAGCATATATCGAATCTCTGGTAACTAGTTTCTATAATCGGATAAACATGACCTAGTCATATTATCCCGATGACTGCAGTACTTAAGAGTACTAGTTCAATATCCTACGTGATCATCATCTCCATATGACTGAAGTGATACTTCCATCTTGACATCACACCCAATACACTACGATTCTCAATATACCCAGAAGAGGCGTACACAGAACCTGTTAAAGCCCGGACGACCAAACCAAAGTATATTGATTGTCGCAAGTATTAGCGATGCAAGTCTCAGGTTAAGACCAAATACACCTACCCTGATTCGAATTCCCATAGACATATAGTCATACTACCAATGGGATTCTGATGGGTCTATCCAGAGCGAAGCTGTTTCCGTACCATCGGTAAACAGAACCTCATATTACACTTGCATAAGTATCCAATACTTAAATATATGAGCACTATGTCGTTATGCTCCCACAACGCGCACAAGTGCAATACTAGTCTATTCCACATTATCGATGTCCAGTCTCGATAATACTACGACTATGGATATTTAATGATTAAACGTTAGTGGATTAATACTGTCTCATGTCTTATTAATCCGGAACTAATCATATAGACTTTTATCATTTATATATATCCTGGTAATCCAATTACAAATGATAAAAGAGCAATTTCCTTTGTCACATAGTTAATTTGTACAACAACACCATGTTCTGTACAAATAGTGATGCTATAAGTCATAATTGTCCAACAATCTCCCACTTGGCCTATAGCCCATCACTCAAAGTTCCTACACCTGAACTATGTACGGGTCGCTCAAACTTCTGCTGAGAAACATCTTTCGTCAGTGGATTTGCATTGTTATCATCTGATGCGATTTATTCGATCATCACATCGCCACAATGTATGATCCGACGAATCAGATTAAATAATTGAAGTATATACTTGGATCGTTGATGAGACCATTAATTCTTTAGCCTGTGCTGTAGCCTAGCTCAGCTGCTAACAGAACTGCTCCTAATCTAATTAGGAATTTTACATATCCAAAATTGCTTCTTTTGCTGCCTCAGCTGCAGCAATATTCTGCTTTTGTTGTTTATTCGGCAACAGTATCTTGCTAGGAAGATTTCCAGCTCACTGTTCAGTTATTCAAACTATATACTACCCTTATTGCGACTTACAATTGTCTTCATCGATTTGGAAACTTGCAGCGGTGAACCCAGTCACTTCAAGTTCTCCTCATCCATAGCTTAAGAAAGCATCCTTAGATCATCTTAGATACTTAAGGATGTTCTTAACATCAATCCAGTGACTATCACTTGGATTGGCCTGATTGTGACTCTATATGCTCAAAGCTTATGAGACACCAGGTCGCGTACATCTTTTCAATGTACGAGTTCTCGGAGAGTGCCAACAACTTTTAGATCTATCCCAGTAGATCCTTATTCCTATAATAAATGTTGTCTCTCCCAAGTAATCTACGGAGAATTTTCATGAAAGCCAAGCTTTCACCGATTGTATTATGGGAATGTCATTTCCAAGAAATGATATATCATCATTATATAGGACAATCACTGTCAGTGCGCTCCCACTAACCTTCTTATATAGACAAGAATTATATTCGTTTTGAATTAAATCATATACCATTATGATCTTATCAAACGTTAGTTCCAAGAATGTATGTTTGTTTCAATCCATAAATGGATCGATTTAACTTGCAAACCTAGTTTGCATGTTTTGGTACGAAAAAACCGTCAGGATGTTTATAAACATCCTCCTAAAGGTTTCCGTTGAAGGAAAGCGGTTTTGATGTTCAGCTGCCATATTTCATAAATGAAATACGCAATATTAGCAAGCATTATCCAAATGGATTTAATCATGGCAACAGTTAAAAGGTTTCGTCGTAATCGACATCATGTTGATGACAATACCCTTTCGCCACAAGCCTAGCTTTTTACGTTTGTATGTAGCCATCCATGTATGTCTTCCTTGAAGACTGATATAGTACCAATAGGCACAATGCCTTCCGGTACAACAACCAGTGTCCAAACTTGGTTTGTATACATGGAATCCATTTCAAACTTCATGGCACTTTGCTATAAAAGGAGTCGATACAC
Organism: Zanthoxylum bungeanum; assembly: GCA_019454045.1. Taxonomy (NCBI): domain Eukaryota; kingdom Viridiplantae; phylum Streptophyta; class Magnoliopsida; order Sapindales; family Rutaceae; genus Zanthoxylum; species Zanthoxylum bungeanum. The sequence continues at coordinate 42,646 of SKCR01029298.1, forward strand.
TTGTATCACTTCCTCATACGTAGTCAGTTTGTCTTCCTCAATAAGATTGACATTTTTATGAGGTGATATCAGAAACCATATCTCCCAGGTTGCTTTCTGACTCTAACCGACTTACGCGGTTCTTGTGTATTCGAAGATTATGGTACAGTTTCATCCCTGGTGAACTGTTTTGTTCCATGAAGACTCGGTGCCTGGAACATATTACTCCGATTTTCATCGAGTTTTACTTTCCTCCCACTTACCACTGCATATAGGTATTCCTCTTAGGAAAACCGTATGGAGAGCAACAATTACATTGTTCTCTTGTGAGTTGTATAAGTACTATACTTTGGTTTCCCTAGGACAACCTACAAATAGGCACTTATCCGATTTGGGTTTTAATTTGGTATCATCCCACCATATGCCCAGCAATCCCAAATCTTCAGGAATGAGAAAACCCGATTTCTTTCTGTTAATATCTAATATGAAGTCTGTTAATAGATTTTCATGGAACCTTATTCAAAATAAGTATTGCACTATTTAATGCGTATCCTTAGAAGGAAAATGGTAGCTCAGAGTGACTCATCATTAACCTAACTATGTCCAACAAAGTTCGGTTTTTCTGTTCGGACACACCGTGAAATTGAGGTGTTCCAGGAGGAGTCCACAATGAAAGAATACCATACTCTTTCAAATAGTTAAGAAACTTATTGCTTAAGTATTTCCATCACAGTCCAATTGTGATGTTTTAATACTCTTGCCGGTCTGTTTTTATACTTCTTGTCGAAACTCTTTGAATTTATCAAAAGTTTCTGATTTATGTTTCACAAGAACACATAACCATAACGCGATGCCACATCCGTAAAGGTTACGATGTATTCATATCCACCTCTAGCCTAGCTAGACATGGGCCCACTTACGTCACTATGAACGAGGGCTAACAAATCGGTGGCTCTTGCACTTTTACCAAGTAAAAGGTGTTTTAGGCACTTTGCCTAATAAACTAGATTCGTAGACATCATTTGAATTAGAATCAAATCCGTCCTAGTAACCACTTTTCGAAGGTGGGAATACGAGTCTTGTTAATGTGTCCCAGACAACAATGCCACAAATAAGTCTCATCTGATTAATTAAGTTTGAGCTATTTGTTTGTCATGCTATATGTATGAGATTAATTTATATTCTAAATCTAAATACTGTTATTCACATCTAATCTGTTTATCTCGATATCATCTTTATAAAATAAAACACTTAGTGTTCTAGAATATAAATGTATTCCCGCAACGAGTTATACTAGATATAGAGATATGTTTCTAGTCAAACTAGGTACATTATAACAGTTTCCTAATTTAAGTACATGCCCAAAGGGCAGTTCCAAAACTTAGGTTTCTACGACCAAAATAGCGACTTTCGTCCTGTCCTGACTCGCAGGTCGATCTCAATTGAAGCCAGTCTCCTGCTAATCAGCATGTCCCGCACATCAATACATATGCTTATGTACCACTTACGGTATCTAAAATCCAATTTTAAAACCAGTAGTGAACATGTTTATGACAAACATACTTGAAGCCGGAGCCTTGCCCCGCCTTCATTTCCTTCATGTCTACCTTGTCCATACTGCAGTCACGCTTCCAGTGACTCCGTTTACAACAGTTTAGGCAGACATCTTGGGATATGTCATTTGTCTTCCCAGAAGACTGTGATGATTTTGTCTTTGCCCCTTTTAGAAGCTCTGGCTCTGCCTCATTGAGCATAACCATCAACTCTCCAAGAGTTTACTCTTGGTTCATAATGAACCTGCCCCAGTTTTCGGGTAGAGACTATAAGATCAAATCTTTGGAAGTCTCGGCCGCATAGGTAATGCCTAGCTAACCTAGCTGATCGATGTCAGCAATCATCTGCGACACCTAGTGCTCGACAGATTATACCCTCTGACATATGCGAGCGAAAGAGTTACTTTTGCAATTTGTACTTCTAAGATCTAAGAATAGATTTATGAAGATCCTTTAATTTCAACATCATGGTATAAGGATCTAATCCTTAGTTTTGACGACAAAATTAAAGTGTCATTGCATCAAGCATAAAGGATTGAGCACTAAAGTTATCATCACCATGAGTCTTCCAAAGCTCATGCTCTACTATTCGCTCAACTCCGGGCTCAGGCTCGAGAGGTTTCTCTATCAAATAGAATAACTTCTCAGTTCCCAGGACTATCCTGACGCTCTATTCCCAATCTGAAAATTAAAGCCGTTTAAAGACATTTTCACCTAGGATTATGTTTTAACGCTAATCTTTCAGTTATCTTGATTCAAACACATCCGCGATGGACAAAGGTCTTGACTTTGGCCAACAAACCAGTGCCAATCTTGGATCTTGAGAATGAATCATTCAATGGAAGGAAATCACTTAATATTTGTTGAGGGTTTTTCGGGTAATTGGCAACCAATTAATTATCTTTGACTAGGTCTCATCATACACCCTTAAGCATGCATTCTAAAAGCATAATAAGGCGCGGTAAATAAATTAATAATGATATACGGATGGATATCTCACAAATTATTCCTAGAACAAATCACTCACTTTCCTCTCCCCGGCTAGCACTATTCATACTTCTACCCAATTACATAATACTTCTAAGAAACCTCATTTACATTGAGAGGAATAGGTGAGAAGAGAATTACAAAGAATCGAGAGATAAAGGCTGGACACGCAGGTCCAATTTAATAAATTCTAAATTTATTACAATAATTTCCAAAATTGTCCTCACCCATCTAATATCCATCCGATATACATTATTCATACATCACATCCATGTATTCACACAAAGCATGTTATCAATCAATCTAATCCAATTAATTAATCTTTAATTAGTGACCATCCAATGTTCAAACAACGATTTGATTTGCGAGAGTCCAACTCGTTTAAGAATAAGTACTCAAAGTACGAATTCTTGAATTATATCAAACTACAATATTAAATCCAATTTAATTTGTATTCAATACTAATTCGTTATTTAATTCCAAATTAAATAATTACACTTTTAATGCGCCTTTACGACTTAGATTATAAATCTAATCTTAATGGGTCTCAAAGCCCAATTAACATCCAATGTCAATTTAATTAAAGTCCAATGGGCTTTTAATTAATTCATAAGGCATGAACTTTGGCAACCAAAGCCCAATAAGGAATCACCATTTGCCATAAAATTAATTTTGGCCCATTAGGCCCAATTAATTATTAAAGGCCCATTTATCATATTTGGACTTTATGGAAATGCTTTTAGGCCCAATTGGATCCAACCAATTATCCTAAACCAAACTTGGCCCAACCAAGCCCATTAAGCCCAAATACAATATTTTAGCCCAATTCCAATTAAGCCCAATTAATTAAATTCTAATATTCCAAATTTCACAATTTAATAATTAAAGTGTATAGCCATAATTAATTAGTTAAATTAATATTTCCAAAACGCCAATTACACTAATTAATCATGCTTTAACTATTCAACTTATGTCCAACACAAATTGAAGCAAAATCAATCTCAACATGCTTATTAAGCTCTCGGCAATATGGTAATTTTTTTCATCAATTTTGATTTCAATCCAATTAAATCACAAATCAATTTATCCATGTATTTTAAACACATCCAAAGGGTCTAAAAAACAAAAATTACAAAGAGCTACAAGAGATCATATTTTCAGCCAAACCCTCAAATTTGGGGAAAATTAATCCAATTAATTTTTCATCAAATTGATCATGCATCACTCTAAGTTATCAATATATAAGCATACTCAAACAAACAATTTGATCAAATCATGCTCAAATCAAAAATACCCAAATTCAAGATTAAGAACCCTAAAATATTTCATGCTTAATTTAGGCTCTGATACCATTGTTGGGTTCTCTAAGAAAAACCTAGGATCTATTAAGCATAAACGATGTGAATACGCAAAGTAAAGTAGCAGAAAATACTCACTTTGATCGGCTAAGGATGTGTTGACAATAAAATTTTTGCCTCAATGGAAGTTGCTCCAAGCTTCTCATTTGATGTATGTTGAGCTTCCAAGCTTGTCCTTGAATTCCAAACTCATGGATTAGTGTCCCTAACACCTTTGAATGACTCATTTGATGTGCAAGCAATGGAGAATTTTTGCAACAAAAATTCCCCTTTCTTTTGTGTGACTCTCGGCCAAGCCAAGAGAAGAGAGAAAGATAATGAAGTTCACGGCCCAAGACATGGAGAGGAGAGAAAAGAAAAAATGAGTGAAGTGTGTAATGATTTTCCAAAAATCAAAAAACATATACCAAATCAAGATTTGGTAAAAAGTCCATCACATTTTCAAAGTTGAGTGTTTGGTAAGTCATCACCAAATACCAAACTTCATCAACATAAAGTGATGAGAATGACATGTGATGTGACTTAATGTGGGCCCCACTTTGATTCAAAATCCGAGTGGGCCCGCAAACACATTCCGGGCTCGAGTTCGTTAATTCCGAATTAACGAATTTTCCGTTGCGACGTAATTAAATCAAATTTAATTAAATAATTATGCCTAGTAAAATTACTATTCATGTCGCTCGCGAATTAATTCTAAATTAATTCGTTCGCCCGAATTAAATTTTAATTTTAATTCCGTTATGAAATATAATTTAATTTAATATATCGAATATATTATTTCATCGATTAATTCCAAATTAATCGTTCTCTCTCTATTAATTGAATTTTATCCGAGATAAGATTCTTACCGTAATTAATCCTAGATTAATTTCTCTCTCTTCTAATTAATCCCATATTAATTATGTTCGAGTCATACGTCATCGGTGAATCTTCGGAAGCGACCCATGAGATATATGGATATGTTGGCAGTAAATCCGGTTATCGGACTATCCGAATACGTGCGTACCCCGTACCATGTTTTTACTGATTTACAAGACATGGTTGGCTTCTAGCAAAGCACCGTGTCTACTACCCATTCTCTAGAAATATTCTTTTAAGGATTATGTAATATGTGTCAGGCGTAGTATACGTAGTATTGCGTATTGCGATCCAGTATCGAATGTCACATGCTAGGTCTGGGACTGGAATTGTGTCTGCCCCGTACGAAGCACATATCAGATCTCTGGTAACTAGTCTCTATAATCGGATAAACATGACCTAGTCATATTATCCCGATGACTGCAGTACTTAAGAGTACTAGTTCCGTATCCTACGTGATCATCATCTCTATATGACTGAAGTGATACTTCAATCTTGACATCACACCCAATACACTACGATTCTCAATATACCTAGAAGAGGCGTACACAGAACCTGTTTACACCTACCCTGATTCGGATTCCCATAGACACATATTTATACTACCAATGAGATTCTGATGGGTATCTCCAGAGCGAAACTGTTTCCGTACCATCGGTAAACAGAACCTTCTATTTCACTTGCATAAGTATCCAATACTTAAATATATGAGAACTATGCCGTTATGCTCCCACAACATGCACAAGTGTAATACTAGTCTATTCCGCATTATCGATGTCCAGTCTCCATAATACTATGACTAGGGATATTTAATGATTAAACCTTAGTGGATTAATACTGTTTCATGTCTTATTAATCCGGAACTAATCATATGGACTTTTATCATTTATATATATCTCGGTAATCCAATTACAAATGATAAAAGAGCAATTTCCTTTGTCACATAGTTAATTTGTACAACAACACCATGTTCTGTACAAATAGTGATGCTATGGGTCATAATTGTCACACATAGTCAAACACCAAATGAGTTATGGTCTGGGAAACGTCCTAGTCTTAGCTATCTAAGAGTTTGGGGATGTGACGGATATGTCAAGCTCATACAAACTAACAAATTGGATGATAGGGCGGTTAAATGTAAGTTTATAGGATATGCCTTGAACTCAAGAGCATACGTGTTCTACGTCCCAAATGAACAAATAACATTTGTCTCACGAAATGCTAAATTTCTAGAGAATGAATTCCTTCTCAAGAAATTTAGTGGGAGTAGACTTGACCTCGATGAGGTACGAGAAGAACAAACTATCATAGAACTAAACCTCAGGCCCCTCAAAAGGGCAGCGACAAAACAACCACAAGGTTATGAACTCAGAAGGTCTGGTAGACATGAGCCTGAAAGATATGGTTTCCATATTGATGAGGAACATGATCAGGTCATTGATAATGACGATCCCACCAGTTATGACGAAGTAGTGCGTGACATTGATTCAGTCAAGTGGCTCGAGGTCGTGAAATCTGAAATAGACTCTATGTATCAGAATCAAGTCTGGGACTTGGTAGATGCACCTGAAGGGATAAAACCCATAGGCTGCAAGTGGATTTACAAGCGTAAAACTGATGCAGAAGGCAACATCCAACCTATAAGGCTAGGTTTGTGGCGAAAGGTTATAGACAAATCCAAGGAATTGACTATGACGAAACCTTCTCGTCTGTTGCAATGATAAAGTCCATTCGAATTTTACTGGCACTAGCTGCACACTTTGATTATGAGATTTGGGAGATGGATGTCAAAACAGCTTTCCTTAATGGGAACCTCTTAGAGGAAGTCTATATGACACAACCTGAGATGGAAACCCATACGTAAATTCCGTAGCCGAATCCGAATGAACGGTAGTGCGGTCTGTACTTGGGATACAACTCCATGTACTGCTTGAGGAAACGTTCACGCATATGTTCATGAAATTGTGTGCTTGCCGTCATGTCGATTTACTTTTATGCATGCAAACTTAGATATAGGTTGTATGCAAACTTAGATATAGGTTATTCTTGCGTATGTATGTTACGTAGACTTGGTTAGATTATTTCACAAATCAATTCATTACAAGTGGCACAAGTAAGGGACTATTCCGAACCCAACGATTTGAGGTCTTCCCTTGCGAGGGGTGAGTGAGGCCTTAAATCATTTCCCAGTTCACATGGGTGGCGACTCCATTTTATTTCTCCAGTTTAGTCCCCCGCGGGCTACTCCGTACTCCCGACCAGGCCGCGAGCCTGGAACATCATCGCAGATTTCTGTGTCCTACAGTGTGGCGACTCTACTGGGATAGAGAATCGGCCCCGAAATAATGCCTTGTAATGTTTGTGATTTTTGTTTTAGTTAACCGTGTCTACAGTGGGTTTAAGGGGTTTAATCAAATGCACTATTAGAGCTAGGTAATGGTTTGGTGTCTTCCTTCATTCACTACCTTTCTATAAGGAAAAGCTGTGAATGCACCTAGATAATCATTTACTCGAAGCTTACCGTGATGGACTAATTTGGAGGACCTATTATTTATTCCTGTCACCAAGGCGATAAGAGCCTAAGAGGCTTGGGTATTTAAGAGAGTCCGCTCCACCCTCCCTCTAGGGAATCTTCAATAAGAAATCCATTTGACAGTCAGTCATGTATCATCACTCGTTGGCACGTACCTTAACATATAAAAAAGGTGCGCTCACTTGGTCGCTCGAACCCTTGAGTGTGGAGACCTAGTTGTGGGCAATCTTCGCCAGCGGGAGCCTTTGTCCACACTCCTATAAACCCACATGTGAACCATAGTCATATGACCGATAGAAACCATCCTTTTATGCTTGTGATTGGGACCATCATCATTTGGATTCAGTTGGACCTTTTGACATGAGGTACGGGCTTGTTGGGCCATTTAAACTTGGACGAGTTCGTGTCTTATGACAATTAGGCCAAAAGCTTCTAAAATACCGATGGGCCATTTTGTATTTGGGCCCCCTATCATTTAAAGTTGTTTAGCCATGTTATTGCAAAAGTGTAAACATGTTGGGCCTTTTGCAACTGGACCAAGTTTGCACCTCGTAATAATATGATTGAATGCTTTAAAATAATAATGGGCCAACTTGTATGAAAACTTTGATGGGCTTAGAAAGTCCAAACATGATCCAAATATGCTGGAAGCATGAGTTCGATATCCGTACTGGCTTTCATCCAGAAAGGATACGCCTTATTACGACAAATTTGTATACTTTTGGATGCTTCTAAGTTCATCCCCATGACCACGGTTGCCGAAAGCCCAATTCATCGTTTCTAGTCAGTGGCATGATCCCATAATCGGCTTAGTCCATATTGTAAATGGGCGGTCTTTGTCTTTTACCGATGGAAAGGGACAGAAGCAGCCAAGGTTCACCCCGTAGCCTAGGACAGAAATGGACTTACCACGAGTGTGGGGGATATAAGGTCGGAAGGATATATGTTTGTTTTGATAACCACTGGCATCTCATGCATACACGTATCATGTTAACCCTGTGTCTTAAAAGCCATCATAGATATCCGTTGGGTTAGAAAAAAGAAGACTTGTCAAGAAGAGTTTAGCAAACATGGAAACCGAGGAACAGAAAATTTACTGCAAGGATAGAAAGACCATCGGGGGGGACCATTGTGAAAAAAAAAAGGAAGAAAAAAAAAAGAGAAAAAAAAAAAAGAAAGACAGAAAAAAGATAGAAAAAAGAAAAATTGTTTGTTTTTAGTCTTCAATAGTTAAGCATGAGTCCGATAATGAAATTGTTTGCTTTAGGGTGAAACCTTAGAAACGATAAATTCTTGATGTGCTTTTATATGATACTTTGAGTGATTGATCTATGTTAGAATCTTAAGCACTTGATTATGGTTCTTAGCAGTGAAAACCTGAGTAGTTAGCAAAGTGACTAGTTGAAGAAATTGTAGGTCGGTGAATGACCGTTTGCTTAGATGTCTATCTTGATTTGCTTATGTTATGATGTGTGGTATGGTTGAAAATGAAAGAAAAGTCTCTAAAGAAAAGAATTGAACCACCTATAACCAATAAGCGTGAAGCTACCCATGGGCGAGTATTAGGACCACCATGAGGAGAAATGCTACCTTAAAGGGTAGGTGTGTTGAAAGAAAAGAAAAAAAAAAGAAAAAGAAAAAGAAAATAAGAAATATAAGTTCAAAATGAAAAAAAAAAAGACAAAAGAGAAAGAAAACCATACCATATTGAGCAAAGAAAAGCAACTGCATGCATAATTGAGACATCTAGGTTGGTTTGACCCATCGATCCCAATCTTTTGACGAAATCATTGAGTTGGCTTGCCTGGGGATGAATCTGCAAAGGAACCTTTGCACACACACACTTTGAGTCTGGCTTAAATCATTTATCTAAAGACTTGGATTTGAGTTGCGTTGAATGTTTTGAAGGTTCTCTGGTTTCAATATTGGGCATTCTTTGAGGGCAATAATATGTGTAACTATTGGGACTATTTCGTAGCATGTGATATAATATGATGATATAGAATGCCATATCATGTGGTCCACCTTGACCTAATGCAAGCAGCGGAGAGAAGAAAGCTAAATCAAGACTGGGGGCGACCAGTATACCACCTCGCGAATAAGGGATATACCGAGAACTTGAGCCATGGGATCAAAGAAAACTGAGCAATCACCCGAAGAGAACCAGCAAAAGGAAATTATAAGCAGGCCCAGGGGGCGACCAGAGACATTTGTAGGCGAATGGCGCCAAAGAGCACAAGGAAGACATAACCCAGCGAAATAGGAAAACACATTCATGCATACACGTTATGCACACAATTTTTGTCTTGTTTTTGTTCGCAGGTTTTTAAGAAAAGGAAAAAGCGGCAAATATAAGCACAGTTTGGGAATAAAGCCCTATCTTAACACAGTTCAGGAACAAAGCCCAGGGGAATAGAGCCATATCTTAACACAGTTCGGGAACAAAGCCCGGGGAATAAAGCCTACAGTCAGCATAGTTCGGGAACAAAGTCCAGGGAATAAAGCCCATAATTAATTCAGTTCGGGAATAAAGCCAACAGTCAACATACGTTTGGGAACAAAGCCCAGGGAATAAAGCCCACATTCAATACAGCTCGGGAACAAAGCCCACAATCAACAGTTCGGGAACAAAGCCTAGGGAACAAAGCCCACTTAACACAGTTTGGGAATAAAGCCCAGGGGAATAAAGCCCTATCTTAACACAGTTCAGGAACAAAGCCTAGGGGAATAAAGCCCTATCTTAACGCAGTTCGGGAACAAAGCCCGGGGAACAAAGCCAACTCTCAACACGGCTCGGGAATAAAGCCCAAGGGAACAAAGCCCACTCTCAACAGTTCGGGAACAAAGCCCAGGGAAGAAAGCCCACACTTAACACAGTTCGGGAATAAAGCCTAGGGGAATAAAGCCCTATCTTAACACAGTTCGGGAAAAAATCCCAGGGGAATAAAGCCCTATCTTAACAAAGTTCGGGAACAAAGCCCAGGGGAATAAAGCCCTATCTTAACACAGTTCGGGAACAAAGCCCACAATTAGCATAGTTTGGGAACAAAGCCCAGGGAATAAAGCCCACAATCAATTCAGTTAGGGAATAAAGCCCACAGTCAACATAAGGTTAGGAACAAAGACCAGGGAATAAAGCCCACATTAAGTACAGCTCGGGAACAAAGCCCACAATCAACAGTTTTCGGGAACAAAGCCCAGGGAACAAAGCCCACACTTAACACAGTTCAGGAATAAAACCCAGAGGAATAAAGCCATATCTTAACACAGTTCGGGAACAAAGCCCAGGGGAATAAAAGCCTATCTTAACGCAGTTCGGAACAAAGCTCACTCTCAACACAGCTCGGGAATAAAGCCCAGGGGAACAACGCCTACTCTCAACACAGTTCGGGAATAAATCCCGGGGAACAAAGCCCACTCTCAACACAGCTCGGGAATAAAGCCCAGGGGAACAAAGCCCACAATCTACACAATTCGGGAACAAAGCCCGCTCTAAACACAGTTCGGGAATAAAGCCCAGGGGAACAAAGCCCTCTCTCAACACAGTTCGGGAACAAAGCCCATATTCAATACAGTTTGGGAACAAAGCCTAAAGGTCAAAGCATCTCAGGATAACAAGTAAGATAAGCAACAGCTGGCGAGCCAGGTAAGTAAAAATGCATGCATAACATTGATAGGATTGTCACTGTCACACACTGCACAAGTCCCATCAAAGTGGGGGGCGATTGTAGGCATTGTATTTTTGCATATAAGTCCCGATGATGAGCCTCAAATGGAGGCACTACTCTTTAAGTCGTGGAAGTCATGAGAAACGGACGTCGGAAGAGAGAAGTCAGAAATCAATACCTTGTTAGATTTAATTCGTTTGCTTAGCTTTCGGTTTGCTCGTTGGACCTCTGTTTTAAAACTTACCCTCGGCCCAAACCTACACCAAACCACACACTCAAGCCCACACACCACCAACCACACGCCCAAGCCCATCAACTAACCATCCTACACGCCCATAAGCCTCCAAGCCCATTAAATCACATCCAAAAATATTCAAACACATTAATCACATGTTAAAATCCCATAAATCACTTTCCTAATTGAATTAAATCACATGCCTAAACTAAATAAAATCAAATCAAATCTCATAAATCACCTTCCTAATTAAATTAAATCACATGCCTAAATTAAATAAAATCAAATAAAATCTCATAAATCACCTTCCCTAATTAAATCAAATCAAATCAAATCACCCCCTAAATTAGACAGATCATTTCCTTGTGGCACACTAATTAGAAGATATCCTCCATAAATTGCATGATACTTTCCCTACTCGTACAAGGACAACCTCAACCATCTCCTATAAAAAGGACCATAAACCAACCATTCACTCCCTTAGCTCATTCACGACCTCACCAAAAAAATAATCCCTAACCCTTTCTCTCTTGCCTCTCTTCTCTTCTCATCTTTCTCACACAGCTTCACAAAACAAAATAAACCATAATTCATTCATAGCCTAACTTGAACAAACACTCACCTAACGCACAACTCTCACCCCACTCAATCAGCCACGCTTCATTCCTCTTCACGCAACACCTCACCAGCCCACTCATCCAGCAGCCCCTTTCACGCAACACCTCACCATCCCGCACACTCCATGCAACTGACGTCCCTCACTCTCGGCATACACAGCACGTGAAGAAAAATAGATACAAGCCATCCCAGCCCTCACAGATCACGCCAGCAGTACTTAAAACCGACAACAACAAGGACCCACTCGGCATGCACTAACCTATAATCCACGAACCACAATAACCCCTCACAACCAACAAACAAACTGCCCTCCACATGATAACAAGCAAACTCTCCATGTCACGCCCCTCACCCCAATGAAACCCTAACTCATCACAACCCCATGCACACGTAAAATCACCCCCTCCTCACGAACCCATAAGCCGAATAAAAGCCAATAAACCTTCAACGCACAGCCATTCTCAACACACTTAGCAGCACAGCAACAACTCGAAAAAAATGACAACTAGAATAGCCCTAAACAATCCCCCTAATTCAAGCCCAAATAGTCCAAAAACCCACACCGAAACTGTATGAAAACAACCCCCTTTTGACCACTGAAACTGCCCATAAACTGCACCTTATATCACCAAATAAAACTGCCCTGAAACACAGCCCAAATACCTCAAAAACAGTGACCAAAATAGCAGAAAAACAGTGACCAAAATAGCAGTAAAACAGTGAGCAACATCAGCCCAAAACAGCGAGGCAACGAAGGAAAACAACGAACCAGTAAATCGGAAAAATTACGGAGCATCAACCCTTCTGACAACCGTGTAACACACTTCCAAGAGGTGACTTAAGAGGTTAGACCTGAGGCACCCTTTTGTTTATTCCTGTTCTTTTTATGTTATTTATTATTATTTCTTTGAATGATTTTGTGCTATCTCTCGTGGTATATCGGATGGAAACCCGGACGTAAATTCCATAGCCGAATCCGAATGGACGATATTGCGGTCTGAACTCGAGATACAATTCCACATACCGCTTGAGAAACACACATATTTCTTTTCATCTAATCTTGTGTTTATTCGTTGTCTATTAGAGATAGTACGTTACTTTTATGCATGATTTAGTTGTTTAGTATGTTATTTTTATGCATGACTTAGTTGTTTAGCCTATTATTTCCAAGCATGATTTAGTTGTTTCTTTCGTATTAGGAACTTAATTATATCTCTTCTAGGTTTATGTTTAGATTATTATTTATTTATATTGCCATGTTTATCAATTTAATGCGTTCATGAGATTGCGTGCTTGCCGTTATTTCGACTTACTTTTATGCATGCAAACTTAGATATAGGTTATATGCAAACTTAGATATAGGTTACATGCAAACTTAGATATAAGTTACATGCAAACTTAAATATAGGTTATATGCAAACTTAGATATAGGTTGTATGCGAACTTAGATTTAGGTTATTGTTGCGTAGACTTGGTTAGATTATTGCACAAATCTATTCATTACAAGTGGTATAAGTAAGTGACCATTCCGAACCCAACGGTTTGAGGTCTTCCCTTGTGAGGGGTGAGTGCAGCCTTAAATCATTTTTCCAATTCACACTGGGTGGCGACTCCATTTTATTTCTTGGTTTAGTTCCCTCGCGGGCTACTCTGTACTCTCAACCAGGCCGCGAGCCTGGAACAACGTCACCGATTTCTGTGTCCTACAATAACTCAATCGGGTCTCTAAAAGTGGTGAACTCTATGCCCAGGAAAATGACTCAACTGGGCATCTCTGAAACTGGTGGTGCTTTACGCCCAGGAAAATGACTTAACTGGACATTGAGCTCTACGCCTAGGAAACTACTCAACTGGGCGTAGCCACCAAACTAGAACTGGGGGTGCGGATCTATGCTACCGCCCAAGATCTGAACTATAGTCCAGGTACACGAACCTATGCCGTCATCCTGGCTCTACATGTGCACATGTCCTCTGTATCTGTCAATTCCAACTGTATCAAGTTACATATTGGGGGTGAGTTTTTCCATCATGGCCCGATAATATGAGAATACTGTTGAAAAACTTTAAAAAACTTTAAAATCAAATCTCAGGTAACTTATATCTGAAAACTAAACAAGGCTAATGCCCTAAAGCTTTTAAAAGTAAGTTTTGAAATAAATCTTAATCTAAAACCAACAATTATAAAATCAATTTGCAAGAAAATAAATCTCCACTAACAAATTTGAAGTCCGGCTAAGCTTTCTTTACGTCACTGGGGCGAGCGCGGCTCTTGACGAGTATCTATAAGGAATATACGAAGTTAGAATTAATAGTTATAAAATATGATTCTTAATCAATAAAATTCTTTAATCTAATCGGAAAACCCCATTAGAACCTTCTTATCCCCCAAATGAATTGTAAAAAGAAGACCCTGGCTTTTGGTTACGCGTTCGTCTTCCTAAAAAAATTCTACCTTCTCCCCGACGCATCGCTGTTTTGCTGGGCAGATTCTGCCTCTGTGTGACCAACTACCAAAATCATAATCCATCCATTTCCAATCAGTTTTCTCATCAACAAACCACCATAACATCTAATTTAACATTATAATACACTTCTAACATCCAAATTCCATCAAAATCCCATCATTTTACTAAACCCACAAACTTGAAAAACCAACCTAAAGTCACCCAAAATACCCATTTCTTCAACACAAACCATCCTAACATCATCCTCATCATCCCAACACTATCCTTCAATCATTTAATCACCAAAATACAAATAATAAGAATTTTGGGTTAAGAACTCTCACCTTGTTTCAATCATTTGCTTCCTTTACAAAGCACCAAAGGCCTTCCTTTTCCTTTCTTAGAAATTAGCTTAAGTGGATTTCTTTATTATCTTCAAATTTTTGGCAAGGAAATTGCACACTTTACCCTCTCTTTCCCCCACGTCCAGAACTAGAAGAAGAAGCAAAATGTTTTTCTTTTTTTCCTTTTCCTTTTTATTTTGATTTCTTATTTCCTTTACTTTAAAACAAAATTTAGAGAAGTGTAGAGACTACACCTAAAATTGGCATTGGGCTTTTTTTTTTTTTGGATGAATCTTGGGCTTGGGTTTATTTTCTTCTTTCTTTCCATTTGTCATTGGGCCTAAAATAAAACAAAGGGTATTTAGGCTTGATTTGGATAAAGTATTTATTATTTCTAACAAATTTCTGAAAATTACTTACTAACTCGGGAAAGAAAAATTTCAAAGCGTAAACTGCACAATTGGTCGTTACACTCCATGAATAAGAAAATCATTCTTAATATCTCAAAGATAACGGAGAACATGTTTTAACACACATCCTATGGTTTACAGCATATCAAAATAGCTCGTAATAATTACGATTAAATTGTCATATTTAATCGCACATAATATAGTATTCATTATGCCATAATCCTATGATGCATAAGATTGACTAGACATTCTAATCAATATCTCTTTTGACAAAGGAATCATCCTTTTCGAAAGATAAATACAATATATAAGAGACACACTAACTGTCAAACAATTATACTAACTGTCACACAGATAGTCTTGTTGTGTCCTTTATTAGATCATATCTAATACACGACTAATATGAGTATCTCACAAATCTATTATTTTATATCATATATAAAACTTTATATCAAATATAACATACACTACTCACACTGCTTTCACGGAGAAAAGAAGACTTAGGTAAATCTTTTACCTCATAAATATTTCATTATTACATTAATAATGATAATGTCGTTAGGATATACAACACTAGAAATAAATATGTACGCTCCCACTAACCCTTCTATCACTTATGTACTCTCTATGCTTTGATAAAATCAGACAATCTGACTGTAATCAAAATTAGAGAACACAGATTTCTGGAAAGCTTATTTGAGTCTACAATAGCCTCTATAAGCTAGTATATCAAATTGTGATCTTAGCAGAATACAAACTCCAGGGCCATTCTAGAACGAACTCTTCAAACAAAGAAATCACAATGAATCTCTTCTTCGAAGAAACCATTTAGAAATGCCACTTTGTATTCCTAGCTAAAATACATAGTTTAATATCAACATTAACCAACAGATCCTTAATTGTTCAAAAAGTGTGACTAGAGACAAGTTTTCTCAGAATCTACAATAGATTGGTGAGTATAACCTTTCTCACTATCATACTATAATGCTCAAACCTTTAACAAGCTCACTTTGCTTTTGCTGTGCAAACAATTTGCACATTTTATGAACGATTCATAACGAAAGCTTAATAAAGTTCAAAACTTGATCTTAGTAAGCTACAAACAATCTTAGATCTATGGTTCAATGCTAACTTTCGAAATCGATATCAAATATCGCTCCCACTATAAGTTATAGGATAATTTTCTTCGATAAGAAAACAACAGAACCATTAAGTATCAAATACTACGCTAATGATTCTGACATCCTATTGGACTTATATGGAAGCTTTCTAAGGGTCTTTTAATCTTATTAATTACGTATTTCCATTTATAATTTATCACTATCACATTTGACTTCAATAAGTCAAGTCTTTTCTTCAATTGTTAACATCTGATGTTACACACCAAGTAATAAAACAATTTTATTACTTGAGATCGTAGAAAAGATATTATATCAAATAGAATACAATATTCTATTAAATAGAATAAATGATAAACTTTTACTTGTACCTCCGAGGCGTAAGTACTTTCAATTATATAACCATTATATAAAAGAAAGATTCAAATCTCAAACTTTTCAAGATTCGAATTTTCTACCTATACATATCATATACGTAACTGTAAAAACTAATGGAACATTAATTAAAATGCTGAATTAGTGTTACTGGGGCATATCCCCAATAGTATTGAAAATAATTCGGTAACACTCAATATCAAACGAATCAAATCATATAAGATTCGATTTCTCTTACTGACCAATTCCACCACGATGGAATCATAGAAGAATAATATTGAGTAAGAATCACATTCATTAAATAACCTAAGAATTAATTGTCATAAATTCATATGCTTGATCATATCAAACATCTTTGAACAATTCAAAGACTCATGATGAATTTTAAAGATACAGTTTTCAAAATTTCAAATCAAATATATTTGAACCATTCAAAATTTTCTATCCGCGTTTCATCAGAAACATAATGAAAGTTCTCGAACCATTCAAGACGTTCAATATATATTCTTTTAGAAACACGTAACTAAGTCATGACAATTCATTAACTAAGTTACGAAGTAAAGAAAACTATCCAAGGTAATTTCTAATTCATTAAACTACATCTGTGGTCCAATGACGATCATTGGTTAAATGAGATTTAATCACATTCCCAAATACAATATTCATTAAATGGATAAGGATATGTGGTGTGATCTCATATCATACAATCCTTTACCATACAGAATAAACATCTAATGCTTATGTGATAAATTCTCATAAAGCACTGTTCTAAATTATTTACTTAACCGAATATTTTTCTTAATGATTATCTATATATCAATGACAATACTAGTCGTATTAAAATATGCAACAACTGTTTATAAAGAACAAGTAACTATCCAATAGTCGCAAGTTTTGATATCAAATATCAAAATAATCATTAAATAATATTTTAAATAACTAGACAGGAGATCTGGTATCCAATACATATAGTTGTCGTATTGTGAGAATCAATATTTTCTACACACAACTATACACATCTCCTTTCTTTAGCTTTATAATTTGCCTTCAACTATTCACAACAATTGTAGATAATTGATTAGCAAACTGTGTCTGACACATTACCTCTAAAGGTCATCAAAGCCAAGAAACGTCATTATCAGATAAACAAATACCTAATGGGGATTTTCTTAATGCCAGTCAAGAATCTCGAGACATGAACAAATTCACGTCAATTCTTATCGCACAAGAAACTATTCTCTCTAGACAATTATATCCTAAAACAGATATCTATTTAGATTACCTAATGTGACTTAGTAACTAAGTCACTAACCATCTTGATTTTCAAAGAAAATAGGAACAACAGTTCCCGATAGTTTTGACTAATCTAACAATATCCAAGCCTACTATTAATCTGGAACCTAATCTAGAAATCTGCAACCAAAAGGAAAGTCATAAAACATATATATATAATATGCATGCAATGGATTAAAAGTTCAATTCTATCAACAATATAGAATAAAGGAAACATTAGCGGCAATTTTCATAATATTACACACTGCCTTGGTTATGGATTTTTAACCCAGCAGTGCCTCCCACTATTTTACGTAATACCGTAATCCCCAACGGAAAATGGGAATTCAATAATTAAATCGAATTCCATAATGGGAAGTGGACCCCGTGAATATATTTCGACTCACAGTTTTGGCACGTTCTTGCCTACGTATATTCACAGGTAGATAACTCATTGTCAATCATACTCACTGTGACTCCTGATTTTGGTCCTGACCGTTTCTCTTTATGACATCTTTGGCACGTTCACAAGGAGGCGCATCAAGGCTTCACTTGTCAGTGACAAACTCAAGCTACCGATGTACTCCTGACAGCTTTGGCATGTTCAGGATATCCACTTTCACTTGAATTTGTCTCTTATCATATAAGTTCTATTGGCATAAATGAACCAGCATCAGCCATAACTGTACAGCTTTGGCACGATACAGCTACAGCATCAAGAAAACATTTGCATCCGTACTGACAAGGCGGACCAAGAAACAAGTATTCCTAATACTAGTTACTTTAATGCCTTATTTAAGAGAGGATAATCCTTAAGAGGTTCTTTACTCTACATCAAATGCAGATTTTAATTTAGATCAATTTCTCAACAGTTCAATTCTACCTTGGAAAACATAACTTAACTTAACCATTAAATCTGCGTTATGTTTTCTGTTAACGTAGAACCAAAAAGTTAAGAAATATATAAATTACATGCATGTGCAAATATAAAAATTAGATTATATATCATATATCAAGCATGAAAAATGTAATGGATGAAGGATCAGACCTACTCTGATACCAATTTTGTTGGGGTTTTAGCGCGGGCGCAGCGGAAGCTCGCGGTTCGGGCGAAATCGTAACTTTAAAAACTTTTAAAATTACCAAATACAATATTCAATATCCAATATGAATAATTCATTCATATTTCACCTAAACATATTTATTCGATATCAAATAACGACATAAATAGGTTAGAAACATTGCGAAACGTTTACGAAAACGTTTTTCCACAAAATGGCATAAAACACATTTTTGTCCGAACCGACCAACCAATACACATGAGAGCTGCCCAGGTCAGCCCCAATAGTATTTGGGCAGTTCATGGACTGCCCAAACAGTGACCAATTCACTGTTTGGACAACGGACACCCGGTAAGCCCGAAACTCACCGGTAACGCCATTTTTTGGCCGTTTTCACATATTTCAACTCCGAAATAATTTACAGAAATTGTTCTAATGCCAAAAATACATCCAATACATTTATACAACATAATTTTCATCACCAAAATCACAGAAATTCCAGATCTGATTTGGTAACCAAAAATATTATTTTTCATGCTTTAAATCCAATTTTCTCAATATTAATCACATTAACAGTTACACCAACCAAAGTCACCACAAATGAAGAAATCAAGAATAATTCTAGGAGTTACAAGAGTGGTCATAACACTCTATAATGGCAACAAGTCATCAAATGACAAAATTAAACTAATATTACACTAATATTATTCAATCTAACTTCACACATGCATCTAACCTCCAAATCCATCCTCCAAATCAAAAAGCCCCAAAATATAATAAAGGAAGAATCCCTATAACTATTATAGATGCTCAAGAACAAGAAACAAACTTTCTAAGCTTAAGAATATTAAAGATAACCTCAAAATCTCCTAATTTCCTTAAGTTTTCTTATTGATTTCATCATTTTCTCTCAAATTTCTTCAACAACTATTTTGGGAGCTTTTCCATGGAGGAGATTTCGACCAAGGCTTCTAATGAAAGAGAAAAACAAAATTTTTCACTTTATATACTAGGGTAAAAATGAACTTGGGGGTAAAATGGTCATTTTAATATATTTAATCACATTTAAAGAATTCAAATTCAATTTGAATTCTTCAAGCTTACAAAAATAATGCCATTTGTTACCAATAATATCTCACCACTTATCATACTAATTATGACTTATAGATATGATATTTAATTTCTAATTATTTAATTATTTAACAATTAAATAACTAAGTAATTAATTAATATAAATATCTATATATGTATTTTTATTTACTTTAAATAACAAAATACATATATTAATGACATATATCAAAATCTCATTTGACAATTAATTAATATGTATCAAATCAAATTTTGTATCAACTACAAATACATATTAATTATTAATTGACCGAAATGGCCATAATGCATGTATTTTCATATAACCGTTTAAACGATTCGAATTAACTCATTTAATCCGGTGAAGTATTATGAATAATCTATATTATTCATAACGTGTTGCCCAAGTTCTCAACGAGTACACTTATTATTGTGGGACTCTCTAAGTTTAGATTTATCCGTCACAGAATCTAATTTCATTTTCATAATTCACCCACTCATGAATTATGAAGACCACAGATAATCTCGCTATACTATGCAAGTCGAGGTCATTGCATACGTATAATCCCTCCGTCATAAGTTTATCAATATTATACCGGGGATATAAATAAGAACGTCAAATCCCTAAGGTATATTATAGTAGACTCTTAATAACACTCGGAACTCGCTTATGAAGTATACCACGACCATGGATTTACTAGCTCACAAATACGTACATGATACTTATGCCCTGTACACAGGATTGACAGATTCTATCTGATACTCACATGATATCATGAGCATCAGTCCACACCCAACGACAGGTAGAGGTCTGATCTAAATAGATCGGTGATGTGACTGCCATCAAAGTATGAAGGATATCTCATATATCCACAGTGGTATCTCAAGTCGAATGACCACTATGCTACTCGACTCGAGAAGATTCCTATTGACGTTGGTGTACCATCTATTAGAAAATCTTCAGTGAGTCGTTCAATGTTTATCAAATAAACACCTACACGTCTATACAAGTCTCCCAAGACTCGAGATTTATTGGGATAAACCATCGGACCAAGTCTCGATATACGACATGTACTGGTCTCAGCAGATCTTACTAATCGACCCATGTCATTAAATCTTGACCAGGAACTTCATTTGAGAATATACAACTTATAGTGATGCTTCCCAATGTCAATTACAAATTACGTTGTAATTGCGCACTACGTTGTAAATCCTAGGGTCTTTGTCTAATATATACTTATCACTAAATCAGATTTAGTTTCAATCTAATCGTAATTAGATCGAATACGTATATAAGAACAAGAGGTGATACCATAAATAAGTAATATTATGGAAAAATGAATTATTTGTATTCATGAATCGGACATAAATACGATCTGGATTGGCACTCCGAGTATCAACCCTAACATATCGATGGTATAATGACGACGTATGGAAGGTCGTCGAGAAGTAGTGCGATATAGTTTATGAAACAGAGTTGGTTATTAGTATGCCATCAGTTAAAAGTTGGTGGCCTAGGAAATAACGTGTGAATCTGATGACTCATGGTAAGATATTTAGTTTCAAGAATCTCAAGCCTAGGTAAATTCCATAATTGAAATCCAAAAAGGGATTCGAGGATTAATCCTATTTAAGGGGGGAGAACATATAACAACCCGGTAATTTTGATGACTATTATATTTTAAAGGTAGCATAATACATGATATAAATCAAGCTAAATCACGTATATGCTCGTGAATTACTTTTCGAATATTCGATGACTTCTTTGTAGTTCTGATACAAAATTTAGTTTCAATTTTACTCCGAATAGCCATTAGTATTTGGGCCATAACTGTTTCATATGATCTCTGATTTTTATGAATTTTATATTTTCAGAAATCTAAGATCGAGACCTACAACTTCGATGTTGAATATTTTCCTAAAATAAGACCAGAACCAAGCCAATAATCGTGATTACCGTGGGTCCTACAGTAAATTCCGAGAATGGCCTAGAGTGAGTGATGTGGCACAATCATAGCCACTCATTTCATTACAAAAAAATCAGTACTTTGCCTATAAATATAGTACTATTCATTCATTTCTTTCCTGGCAAAAAACGTGAGCTAGGTTCAAGAAGGAAGCTATCAAAAATTTCTTCATTCTCATGGGAATTTTGATGATATGGTGATGAATTCTCAAGTTTCTTGGTCAAATTATCGACAGGAACCACAATTTTCTTAGATGAAGTGAAATAATGCCAGCGAGATTCCAAATCAGTGAGTGGACTTTTTTTTTTTCGAGTTGATATTTATTTATTTAATTTTGAATTGAGACATACTTTTAAGCGCATAGGGCGTTAGCCAAATTTATTTCCTGTTATTTTTATGAATTAGAATGTTTGAGAAAGTTTGATTTTAAAAGCATGATATTTGTGATTTTTGGAGGCGTGAGGGAAAAACCCACCTCAGATGTGACTTATGGAATTGACGGTTATTGGAATTGACAGATATAACATGTGCACATGTAGATCGGGACTATGGGGACTGTGATACTTAACGCCTCTGGATCCTAGTTCAAGACTAGGGATGACAAATGCCCCTAGATCCTTGATTCAGGGTTAGAATAATGGCATGGATTGGGGGACGACGAGACGTAATACCCCAATGGCATGGATTTGCACACCTGGCTCTAGTTCAATGACTTAGAGGACGACGTTACGTAACACCCCAAGACACTAGTTTAGGCGTATGGGGGGACAGCGATACGTAACGCCCCCATACGTCAGGTTTTCTATAGATTCTGAGAGATATGGTTTTCAGAAAGAATAGCTTTATGAGAGAGTTTCAATAGAATAGTTTTATGAAAGTGTTTTAGAAAGAGTTCAATTTTACAGAAGATCTCAGAGTTTTACAGACAGAAAGGATTTCCTAGAATTTTTCACAGAAAAGAGTTTTTAGAAAAATGTTTTCAGACACAACAGTTTTATGGAAGAGTTTTTACAAAAGATCAGTTTTCCTTGAGATGATTTTGGACTTAAAAAAATGAATGTTTCATAAAGTATTTCAGTTTTCGTTTTAAACTGTCCACTCACTAGGTGGTTCAAACGATCTAACCCCCCCACTCACAGTGTTTCTATTTTGCATGTACTCTCGGAGGATGAGCTCGAGATGATGGATACTGATGGCAGTCACTAGGGTATTTGGGTCTATGATGTCAAGTCAGAGACACAATTCAGTCAAAGTTGAAATAAAGTCATGTATCGGACATTGTGTATAGCAGAGATTATGTGTGTAATAAGTTAAAGTGTATGTGACAGATTTATAAAGTGTGATGTTATTGTGTACATGGTTATGAGTATTAAATTATATTTTATGTCGATGAGTTGGGCAATGGTCCATATGCATGATTTTATATTTAAGATGAGATTAGTAGTGTTGATTATAGTCCGAAAGTCAGAGGCTCATGGGGATTGGTCAGCCTATTCACTGCCTGTAGCATCTCCGAGAAGGGGATGTTACAATTCTGTTGACATGGTTCTATTTCGGATAATGTCTGATCAGTGTGCGCGATTCGAACATTGCACGCCTTGTTTTTTTCATCTAGTGAGTTGGTTCCTTGACATCTGTTAAAGTTTTATGATGCATAGATTTTAAAGTTGTTTTTGATCACAAAGAACTATTTTAAGATATATTGCAGATACTTAGTTTTATATTTTACTGATATTCTTATTTCACGATACTTTTGACTTATGTCTTAATGATACTTTTGTTTTATATATTTTCTGATATTCTGGTTATATGATTTTTAAGTGTTTTGGAATAAAAATATTCATATAACTCTGTTTTGATTGGATACGAAATGATAAGTTTTCCACAATGGTGCTTGTATGATGTATTTATGGATTTTAACCCTATGAAGTGCCTGTTCAGGGGTATAGACCATCAGGAAATGGCTGACTCACTACCCTTGATAAGTGGTAAATCTATCACTATTTCCCACTCATTTAACCTAATATTTTGTATAGTTTCTTGAGTTTTGTGAATATTTTGATGTGTTTTGTGTTATTTTATAGATAAATAAAGTTTCAGGACACTCTGGAGGTGATTTGGTCCAAAACAGTGAAAATTGGATGAAAATGGCATTTTGGTAATTTTCCGCGTCGCGACGCCAAGACCTTCAGCGTCGCGACGCCTAACGTACGCCAAACAGGGCTAACGTGCGCCGTGACACGTGTCGCCATCACAGCCGATCTGCTAACATGCGACGTGCCACGTGTCATCATCCTACGGTGCCGACAGTCGCCATCGCCACGTGTTGCCACGTGTCACTCCACCTGTCAGCCACGTCATCATCCACATCACCAGTTGACCGAGTCAAACTGCCACGTCATCACCACATCATCAGCAACCAATCACAGCGTGCCACGTGTCGCAATTATATGGTGCCGACAATCACTTTGACACGTGTCGCCACGTCAGCACCACATCAGCATCAATCACATTTATCCGTATCTGACACGTGGTGGATAAGAATCTGAGCCGACCAATCAGAAGCCACCACGTCTCACAATAATTGAGCTCCAACCACCTTGCCACGTGTCACCTTATCACCTTATCCAAAATCGCCACGTGTCATCACCTCAGCATGCCACGACCAAAAGAGGCTGGCGTCGCGACGCCCAGAGCTTATCGAGACCTATAAATTCAGCTCGATGTTTCAGTTTCAAATGTACCTTTCTCTCTGAATTCTCTGATATAAATAGGGAGTTTTCTATCTAGTTTCTTTTAGTTTTAGTTTTGTAATTAATTTTAATTACGTTATGTAATAATAGTAATTTACTTTCTTTACTTTTTATAGTTTTTACTATTCACCATGAGGAGGTAACTTCCCCAGCTAGGGTGAAAGGTAATTCTTTTACTGTTACCATTTAGATTAATCTCCCTTAAAAATAATATATTTACTATTTAAAATATTAACTTAAAAAAGATACCGCCATATTGGTCGGTTGGTAAATCATTTTAATCTGGTTTAAACCTGACTAATCAAGGATACCGCCAGATTGGTCGGATGGTAATTAAATTTTCTTACCGCCTATATGGCATGTTTATTTTGGTTCCGCCTTTATGACCGGTTGGACTTAATTTGACTTAATCAGGTTACCGCCTATATAGCTGGTTGGTAAAATTATCACAAGTTAATATATTATATTAAGAGAGATATCTAAATATTAAATAGTAAAAGTTGATCCTTTTACCTTAGCATTTTATTTTATTTTTCACCTTTTACTTTATGTCTTTTACTTTTCAGCATTTTTACTTTATGTCTTTTACTTTTAAGTTTTTACTAGCCCTAGTTATGTGTTAGTTATCTGGGGTTGTGATGATTTCTAATATCACCGGTTTATAAGGGGTTATTTTATAGTTTGGGTAATTTAAAGGTTTACTTATTAAGTCTTAAGCTTAATGCTTCTTGTTGTCTGATCACCAATAAGATTGATCTGGTAAATCTAAAATGAACTAGACATAGGGATTTTAGGTTTCATTCTTAGACTTAATAGCCCACGATCTTCCTTGAGGATAGATAACCCTTTAATATATTTCCTTACAGGATAAACATATACCTTTCGGGCGGGGGTAGCCATAATTGGAACTTAAACTTAATGAATCCAAAAAATTTGGCTGACATAGACATATGGTTCAATTGGGTTAAACTGGGTATTTGCGTCTGACCATCGACAGAGGCTTTCGCATAATTTCGTGTTCCAGGTTAGTAAACCGATTTATTACACAAACATAAAATAATCACTTCATCTTTTAAAAGATATTAGAAAGATTCACAACCCTAAATCTTTGTGTCTTTTGTTATTTTCCTTAGTATTTTCTTTTGTCTTTTTATTTATTTATTTATTTAGCAATTCTACAATCAATAAAATCAATCAAGTAATCATTATCTTCTCCCTAAATTAGATATTTGTAAATAAATAGATTCAACAATTAATAACAACAGTAGGAATTAAGTCCTCGTGGGATCGATATTTTTATACTACTTGAACGATACGTACGCTTGCGTTATACGTGTGTGTTTAAGCCGGTCAAGTTTTTGGCGCCGTTGCCGGGGACTTATTTTTCTTGAGTTATTAATTTTGAAGGTATCTAATTTACTTGTATCTAATTTTCTTTATTTTTATCTGTATTTTTATTTATTTATTTTGTTTGCAGGTGATTGAAAAATGGAACATTATTGGGAGATTGAAAGATCGCGACCTTTACTAGAAGATACACCCCAAATCTAGGAGCAACAGTCCGGTTTTTTGAGGCCTGTTGACCAACCCAACAACTATCAATGGATGTCAGAATCAAGCAATACTACATTTACTCATCAGAACGAAATAGGGAGATGTGTAATTTGTGATGGTAACCACCCGAGCGATCAATGTATATACCTTTCATAATGGCAGAATTATTGGAATTATTCAATAAACGAAGAACCATCATACTTTCCATCTTATCCACCATCCATCTACGATCTTCATCAAGAACAAGAACCATCGGAGGAAGATCAGTTGATTCACATGCTCAAAGATTGGTTCGAGGAACGGGAAGCTCAATTTGATGCACAAATTCAGAGTCAAACGTTGTCTATACAGAGGATGACAGATCAAGTTAGACAATTAACAGATAACCTGAATCACATATCTCACGGAGCAAACTCAAATACTACTGAAGAAGCCTTTGAATATCCTGAAATTCATCATGATATCATAACAGTGGACGAGGCTGAGCAGTATCAAGAATCAGAGGTATCAGTTCAGGAGCCCGAACCGGCAAAGTCTCGATTTGATTTTTATTATTCTGACTCTGACAAGGATGAAACTGAGCTGTTTGTACCAACTGCACCAACAAATGAGGTTGGAATTCTGTATCCTCAAAATGAAGATCTTGGAGCATCCATTGAACAAATGTTTGAAGAAGATCTACCGGCGCCAATCATTTCACCCGGATCAGAGGATGAAGACCTAAAATCTGACATTTCTTTTCATCCTCAGGTTGATAATTTTGAAGCATGCATTTCACAGATGACAGATGAAGAGCTGAATACGAAAATTTTAAAATACATCTGTGAAGACAATGTGGAGCAAGAAACAGAGCAAAAGGAGGAGCAAATGACTAACCTAATTGAAGATCCAGAGCATTCATGTGAAACATCACTGTTTTGGGGAGTACAATTTAGAGATATCACCCAGAAGCTTGACAAAATGGAACTTTCATTCAAAGTCAAGCACCATACGAGACCTCCTGATTTTAATTCTTTCTTTTTAGGAACCACTGGAGCAACAAAGATCAAAAAGGTGGCACAAGCACGAAATAAGACAAAATTCTTTTTGCCACTTTGCCGTTGGAAGAGACCCTTCAAAAGCAACCCTCATGGGATTGTCTTTAATCGGACATCCAAAACGACATTGAAACCTCCTTAACAGATAGATTTCAGTCACGTCTGGCTGAAGACGAAAAATTTAGCGCTAGTAGGGAGGCAACCCATGCACTTTGTTGTAATTTCTATTTTTATATTTTGTGTATACATGTTGTAGAGTTTTTAATTTTGTGTATTATTTTTGTAGGGAAAAGCTCAACCAAAGCATAAGGCAGAAGGAATGGTGTTTGGCAAAAATAAGAGATAATTCATTAGCGATGGCTGAGTAAGGAATGGATTCTTGAGACGAATCCTAATGAATTTATACTAAGCGAATGGCGTATTGCGTACACAATTCCGTTGCCTTAATTATTGCTTTGATTTGCTTTTCTATTGTAATTATCTTTATTTTCGTAGACATAATCTAGACTTTTTGACCGTTCACGATTTCTTTTATTGTTTAGCTAACAATCGTCCTTTGGAAGATACTAGTGCTATTATACTCACCCTTTTCAGGTGTTATAAATTCAACTCATCATTGCACTTTTGAAGACATCCAGAGTAAAACATGGAAGCTACTTCAAAAAGACGAGTTGAAAACATCTGTGTTTTTGCGGTACTATTGTTGGTACTAAGTCACAATACGTAGAAGCAGCACATGAATTGGGTCGAGTCTTAGCTGCAAGGAATATGCACTTAATATATGGCGGAGGCAATCTTGGACTAATGAGGATCGTTTCAAAGGCCGTACAGGAAGGAGGCAGTCACGTTTTGGGAATCATCCCAAAACCCTTGGCAGAGGAAAATCTTATTGAACCATCAAACGGAGAGGAACTGATCATGCCAGGTATGTCTGAACGATTGGTAGAAATGATTAACCGTGCTGATGCTTTTATTGCTTTGCCAGGTGGCTTAGGAACATTGGAGGAAATTTTTATAGTGCTATCTTGGGCGAACTTGAACATACACCAGAAACCAATTGGGTTGTTTAACGTTGATTGATTTTATAATTTTCTTTGTGTGTTTCTTGATGATGCCCGGAGAAATGGGTTCGTGTCAAAACCTTTAAAAGAACTTCTCTTTACAGCTAGAACTGCTCCGGATCTAATAGACCAACTCTTAGCCTATGAACCACAAGTTGACCCTATCCTTTCAAAGATAAATTGGTCCGAGGACGATCGTGGTAAGAGGCGTCGGATTAATCTGGATCTTAACCTTTAACATTTCGTGTAGAATTTCAGCTAACCCGGTACTATCTTCCAAGCTTTTCTTCTACTGTTTAAGATATTAGGGACAATGTCTCATTTAGATTTGGGGGAGGAAATTAGTTGATCAATATCTTGTTTTTAGTTATGTGTTGTTTTTATTTTTAGTCCAAATGTTTTTGAAAAAATACAAAAAAAAAATTGAAAATTTTTCAAAAATTACAAAAATATATTGCGTTTTTGCGTTTTTATTTTTACTAAAAAGGTGAAATTGGTAAGAGATAGCTGAGTAAGGAGTTTCCACTCCTGAGACGTATCTCAAACCTAATTCGGAACAAGTTAATTTTTGTTTATTTCCTTTTGAATTATTTAATTTGTGAATTCTCCATAGTGTTGACTAAAATGGATCTTCATATGCTCAGTTGGCAGATATTATAAACATACATAGTAACATACAGACATGAGCTAAAATTGAAAAGTTTATAATATTCAGTACTTTAGTTTAATTGGAGGAAGCATCTCAAAAAGTGATGGAGTAAAAAAACAACGTCTGAGATCCGAGTTATTAAGTCTGTAAGGGTCTTTTAACACCTAGTGCCCTAAAGCCAACTGGTTTTGGAGTCACTGGCCCAAAGCTCGCTACATGGATCAAAGATGGTGCAAAAATATATATATCTGAAGTCTGAGTAATTAAGTCCGTAGGGGTGTCTTAACATCTGGTGCCCTAAAGCCAACTGGTTTGGGAGCCACCAACCCAAAGCTCGCTACATAGATGGAAGATATTATATATAAATAAAAAAAATCAAAGAACAAATCAGAAAATTCAGAAAATTTATTCCATTGCTACAAAAAGATGTGAAATCTGATAGAACTTTAGGACAAAAATATTACTCTCTTATCAACTGCACTTGTGACTGTTGTGGGCAAAAATGAGTGTTTAATATTTTGTTGGCTGTGTATATGGAGAATGGTAAATATAATTGGAGAATTTACTTATTCAGTAATTTAGAAAGAAACAAAACAACTAGTAACTTGGAGTAGAAGTTTCACCTGATTAGTCATTAACTTCTTTATTCTATTTTCTCTTGTTTTTTTGCTTCTTGTGCATTAGTTTCAATACCTTTTTACTTTTGTAAAATGTTTGTGGGTATCATTGCTGTAAACCCTCACGAGACTACAACTCGTCCACTGGGGACACCTAGGGGTTTAAAGGCTTGTTGCATAAGCTTAATGCTTCTTGTTGTCTGATCACCAATAAGATTGATATGGTAAATCTAAAATGAACTATACATAGGGATTTTAGGTTTAAGTCTTAGACTTAATAGCCCACGATCTTCCTTGAGGATATATAACCCTTTAATAGATTTCCTTACAGGATATACATATACCTTTCGGGCGGGGGTAGCCATAATTGGAACTTAAACTTAATGAATCCAAATAATTTGGTTGACATAGACATATGGTTCAATTGGGTTAAACTGGGTATTTGCGTCTGACCATCGACAGAGGCTTTCGCATAATTTCGTGTTCCAGGTTAGTAAACCGATTTATTACACAAACAGAAAATAATCACTTCATGTTTTAAAAGATATTAGAAAGATTCACAACCCTAAATCTTTGTGTCTTTTGTGTTTTTCCTTAGTATTTTCTTTTGTCTTTTTATTTATTTATTTATTTAGCAATTCTACAATCAACAAAATCAATCAAGTAATCATTCTCTTCTCCCTCAATTAGATATTTGTAAATAAATAGATTCAACAATTAATAACAACAGTAAGAATTAAGTCCTCGTGGGATCAATATTTTTATACTACTTGAACGATACGTACGCTTGCGTTATACGTGTGTGTTTACGCCGGTCAAGTTTTTGGCGCCGTTGCCGGGGACTTATTTTTCTTGAGTTATTAATTTTGAAGCTATCTAATTTACTTGTATCTAATTTTCTTTATTTTTATCTGTAATTTTTATTTATTTCTTTTGTTTGCAGGTGATTGAAAAATGGAACATTATTGGGAGATTGAAAGATCGCGACCTTTACTAAAGATACACCCCAAATCAAAGAGCAACAGTCCGGTTTTCTGAGGCCTGTTGACCAGCCCAACAACTATCACTGGATGTCAGAATCAAGCAATACTACATTTGCTCATCAGAACGAAATGGGGAGATGTGTAATTTGTGATGGTAACCACCCGAGCGATCAATGTATATACCTTTCATAATGGCAGAATTATTGGAATTATTCAAGAAACGAAGAACCATCATACTTTCCATCTTATCCACCATCCATCTACGATCTTCATCAAGAACCAGAACCATCGGAGGAAGATCAGTTGATTCACATGCTCAAAGATTGGT
Source organism: Zanthoxylum bungeanum (assembly GCA_019454045.1). Taxonomy (NCBI): domain Eukaryota; kingdom Viridiplantae; phylum Streptophyta; class Magnoliopsida; order Sapindales; family Rutaceae; genus Zanthoxylum; species Zanthoxylum bungeanum. The sequence continues at coordinate 73,494 of SKCR01029298.1, forward strand.
TCGAGGAACGGGAAGCTCAATTTGATGCACAAATTCAGAGTCAAACGGCGTCTTATACAGAGGATGACAGATCAAGTTAGACAATTAACAGATAACCTGAATCACATATCTCACGGAGCAAACCAAATACTACTGAAGAAGCCTTTGAATATCCTGAAATTCATCATGATATCATAACAGTGGACGAGGCTGAGCAGTATCAAGAATCAGAGGTATCAGTTCAGGAGCCCGAACCGGCAAAGTCTCGATTTGATTTTTATTATTCTGACTCTAACAAGGATGAAACTGAGCTGTTTGTACCAACTGCACCAACAAATGAGGTTGGAATTCTGTATCCTCAAAATGAAGATCTTGGAGCATCCATTGAACAAATGTTTGAAGAAGATCTACCGGCGCCAATCATTTCACCCGGATCAGAGGATGAAGACCTAAAATCTGACATTTCTTTTCATCCTCAGGTTGATAATTTTGAAGCATGCATTTCACAGATGACAGATGAAGAGCTGAATACGAAAATTTAAAATACATCTGTGAAGACAATGTGGAGCAAGAAACAGAGCAAAAGGAGGAGCAAATGACTAACCTAATTGAAGATCCAGAGCATTCATGTGAAACATCACTGTTTTGGGGAGTACAATTTAGAGATATCACCCAGAAGCTTGACAAAATGGAACTTTCATTCAAAGTCAAGCACCATACGAGACCTCTGATTTAATTTTCTTTTTAGGAACCACTGGAGCAACAAAGATCAAAAAGGTGGCACAAGCACGAAATAAGACAAAATTCTTTTTGCCACTTTGCCGTTGGAAGAGGACCCTTCAAAAGCAACCCTCATGGGATTGTCTTTAATCGGACATCCAAACGACATTGAAACCTCCTTAACAGATAGATTTCAGTCACGTCTGGCTGAAGACGAAAAATTTAGCGCTAGTAGGGAGGCAACCCATGCACTTTGTTGTAATTTCTATTTTTATATTTTGTGTATACATGTTGTAGAGTTTTAATTTGTGTGTTATTTTTGTAGGGAAAAGCTCAACAAAGCATAAGGCAGAAGGAATGGTGTTTGGCAAAAATAAGAGATAATTCATTAGCGATGGCTTAGTAAGGAATGGATTCTTGAGACGCATCCTAATGAATTTATACTAAGCGAATGGCGTATTGCGTACACAATTCCGTTGCCTTAATTATTGCTTGATTTGCTTTTCTATGTAATTATCTTATTTTCGTAGACATAATCCAGACTTTTTGACCGTTCACGATTCTTTTATTGTTTAGCTAACAATCGTCCGTTGGAAGATACTAGTGCTATTATTACTCACCTTTTCAGGTGTTATAAATTCAACTCATCATTGCACTTTGAAGACATCCAGAGTAAAACATGGAAGCTACTCAAGAAGACGAGTTGAAAACATCTGTGTGTTTTACGGTACTAGTGTTGGTACTAAGTCACAATACATAGAAGCAGCACATGAATTGGGTCGAGTCTTAGCTGCAAGGAATATGCACTTAATATATGGCGGAGGCAATCTTGGACTAATGAGGATCGTTCAAAGGCCGTACAGGAAGGAGGCAGTCACGTTTTGGGAATCATCCCAAAATCCTTGGCAGAGGAAAATCTTATTGAACCATCAAACGGAGAGGAACTGATCATGCCAGGTATGTCTGAACGAATGGTAGAAATGATTAACCTGTGCTGATGCTTTTATTGCTTTGCCAGGTGGCTTGGGAAACTTGGAGGAAATTTGTTATAGTGCTATCTTGGGCGAACTTGAACATACACCAGAAACCAATTGGGCTGTTTAACGTTGATGGATTTTATGTTTTTCTTTGTGTGTTTCTTGATGATGCCCGGAGAAATGAGTTCGTGTCAAAACCTTTAAAAGAACCCATCTTTACTGCCAGAACTGCTACGGATCTAATAGACCAACTCTTAGCCTATGAACCACAAGTTGACCCTATCCTTTCAAAGATAAATTGGTCTGAGGACGATCATGGTAAGAGGCGTCGGATTAATCTGGATCTTAACCTTTAACTTTTCGTGTAGAATTTCAGCTAATCAGGTACTATCTTCCAAGTTTTTCTTCTACTGTTTAAGACATTGGGGACAATGTCTCATTTAGATTTGGGGGAGGAAATTAGTTGATCAGTATCTTGTTTTTAGTTATGTGTTGTTTTTACTTTTAGTCCAAAATTTTTTGAAAAAATACAAAAAAAAATTTGAAAAATTTTCAAAAATTACAAAAATATTTTGCGTTTTTGTGTTTTTATTTTGACTAAAAAGGTGAAATTGGTAAGAGATAGCTGAGTAAGGAGTTTCCACTCCTGAGACGTATCTCAAACCTAATTCGGAACAAGTTAATTTTTTGTTTATTTCCTTTTGAATTATTTAATTTGTGAATTCTCCATAATACTGACTAAAATGGATCTTCATATGCTCAGTTGGCAGGTATTATAAACATACATAGTAACATACGGACATGAGCTAAAATTGAAAAGTTTGTAATATTTAGTACTTTAGTTTAATTGGAGGAAGCATCTCAAAAAGTGATGGAGTAAAAAAAAACGTCTGAGATCCGAGTTATTAAGTCTGTAACGGTCTTTTAACACCTAGTGCCCTAAAGCCAACTGGTTTTGGAGTCACTGGCCCAAAGCTCGCTACATGGATCAAAGATGCTGCAAAAATATATATATATCTGAAGTCTGAGTAATTAAGTCTGTAGGGGTGTCTTAACACCTGGAGCCCTAAGCCAACTGGTTTGGGAGCCACCGACCCAAAGCTCGCTACATAGATGGAAGATATTATATATAAATAAATAAAAAAAATCAAAGAAATCAGAAAATTTATTCCATTGCTACAAAAAGAAGTGAAATCTGATAGAACTTTAAGACAAAAATATTACTCTCTTATCAACTACACTTATGACTGTTGTGGGCAAAAATGAGTTGTTTAATATTTTGTTGGCTTTGTATATGGAGAATGGTAAATATAATTGGAGAATTTACTTATTCAGTAATTTAGAAAGAAACAAAACAACTAGTAACTTGGAGTAGAAGTTTCACCTGATTAGTCACTAACTTATTTATTCTCTTTTCTCTTGTCTTTTTGCTTTTGTGTTCATTAGTTTCAATACCTTTTTACTTTTGTAAAATGTTTGTGGGTATCATTGCTGTAAACCCTCACGAGACTACAACTCGTCCACTAGGAACACCTAGGGGTTTAAAGGCTTGTTGCATACGCGAAATGCAACCGTGATCTCTACGAAAGTGGCTTAGTTAAATTTTATTATGTTATTTTATTTTGTGTTTTGCTCGAGGACTAGCAAAATGTTAGGTTTGGGGGTGTGATAAGTGGTAAATCTATCACTATTTCCCACTCATTTAACCTAATATTTTGTATAGTTCTTGAGTTTTGTGAATATTTTGATGTGTTTTGTGTTACTTTGTACATAAATAAAGTTTCAGGACACTCTGGAGGTGATTTGGGCCAAAATAGTAAAAATTGGACGAAAAGGGCATTTTGGTAATTTACCGCGTCGCGACGCCTAACGTACGCCGAATAGTACTAACGTGCGCCGGGTTCACGTGTTAGAATCTGGGAAAAGTTTGACTTTGCTAACGTGCGCCGTGACACGTGTCACCAACACAACCGATCTACTAACATGCGTCGTGCCACATGTCATCATTCTACGGTGCCGACAGTCACCATCGCCACGTGTTGCCACATGTCACTCCACCTGTCAGCCACGTCATCGTCCACATCACCAGTTGACTGAGTCAAACTAACACGTCATCGCCACGTCATCAGCAACCAATTACAGCGTGCCATGTGTCACAATTCTATAGTGCCGACAGCCACTTTGCCACGTGTCGCCACGTCAGCGCCATGTCAGCATCAATCATTGACTCACTTATCCGTATCTGGCACGTGGCGGATAAGAATCTGAGCCGACCAATCAGAAGCCACCACGTGTCACAATAATTGAGCTCCAAACACCTTGTCACGTGTCACCTTATCACCTTATCGAAAATAGCCACGTGTCATTACCTCAGCATGCCACGACCAAAAGAGATTGGCGTCGCGACGCCAAAGGCCTTGGTGTCGCGACGTCCAGAGCTTATCGAGGCCTATAAATTCAGCTCGATGTTTCAGTTTCAAATGTACCTTTCTCTCTAAATTCTCTGATGTAAATAGGGAGTTTTCTATCTAGTTTCTTTTAGTTTTAGTTTTGTAATTAATTTTAATTACGTTCTGTAATAATAGTTATTTACTTTCTTTACTTTTTACAGTTTTTACTATTCACCATGAGGAGGTAACTTCCCAGCTAGGGTGAAAGGTAATTCTTTTACTGTTACCATTTAGATTAATCTCCCTTAAAAATAATATATTCACTATTTAAAATATTGACTTAAAAAGGATACCGCCATATTGGTCGGTTGGTAAATCATTTTAATCTGGTTTAAACCTGACTAATCAAGGATACCGCCAGATTGGTCGGTTGGTAATTAAATTTTCTTACCACCTATATGGCAGGTTTATTTTGGTTCCGCCTTTATGGCCGGTTGGACTTAATTTGACTTAATCAGGTTACCGCCTATATGGCTGGTTGGTAAAATAATCACAAGTTAATATATTATATTAAGGGAGATATCTAAATATTAAATAGTAAAAGTTGATCATTTTACCTTAGCATTTTATTTTATTTTTCACCTTTTACTTTATGTCTTTTACTTTTCAGCATTTTTACTTTATGTCTTTTACTTTTAAGTTTTTACTAGCCATAGTTATGTGTTAGTTATCTGGGGTTGTGATGATTTCTAATATCACCAGTTTATAAGGGGTTATTTTATAGTTTGGGTAATTTAAAGGTTTACTTATTAAGTCTTAAGCTTAATGCTTCTTGTTGTCTGATCACCAATAAGATTGATCTGGTAAATCTAAAATGAACTAGACATAGGGATTTTAGGTTTCAGTCTTAGACTTAATAGCCCACGATCTTCCTTGAGGATAGATAACCTTTTAGTAGATTTCCTTACAGGATAGACATATACCTTTCGGGCGGGGGTAGCCATAATTGGAACTTAAACTTAATGAATCCAAATATTTTGGTTGACATAGACATATGGTTCAATTGGGTTAAACTGGGTATTTGCGTCTGACCATCGACAGAGGCTTTCGCATAATTTCGCGTTCCAGGTTAGTAAACCGATTTATTACACAAACATAAAATAATCACTTCATGTTTTAAAAGATATTAGAAAGATTCACAACCCTAGATCTTTGTGTCTTTTGTTATTTTCCTTAGTATTTTCTTTTGTCTTTTTATTTATTTATTTATTTAGCAATTCTACAATCAACAAAATCAATCAAGTAATCATTCTCTTCTCCCTCAATTAGATATTTGTAAATAAATAGATTCAACAATTAATAACAATAGTAGGAATTAAATCCTTGTGGGATCGATATTTTTATACTACTTGAACGATACGTACACTTGCGTTATACGTGTGTGTTTACGCTGGTCAACCCTCTATCGACAGTAGGATATTGCCCGGTCTTTACGAGTGACTCGGGTAATGGATGCATGATAGTTTGATGATTTTGGTTTTTTCGAAACTTCTGATTTCAAAAAGATTTATTTCGTATAGGTGGATTTCAAAAATGATTACCGTGTATTCTTACTTCTAAGGATGTATGAAATGACTGTATGAGTCTCGTAGTGGGATTACTGTATCTGATATAGAAATTAATTGTCTATAAAGATTTCATGATATGCTCTCTGATTCTGACAATGAATATGTTTGTCTGTACGAATTCTATACCTTGATTTTATATTTCTGATAATGAATAAGTTGTCTGTAAGGAATTCAAATTGTGTTTTATGTTACTGTAATGAGTGTATTCATCTGAAATGGAGTTGCATTCTGATTTTCGTGTCTGTAAATGAATGAGTTTGGTTTACAGTATTTGCATTCTGATTTCTATTTCTAAATATGGGTGAAGTTGACTATATGGGAATTGTATTTTGTTTTCCGTTTCTAATGATGTATGCGATTGATATAAATAATTTGTATTGTGCTTTCTATTTCTGATGATGAAGCCATTTTACTGTTTTGAAATCATTTGTGTGTTTTTTGTTTTTGTTGCGTGGAAGAGACTAAATTTGCGATATTTATGTTCGACATTGGTGTGTGTGATTAGTTTGCTTCTGATGATTATGATATATTTGTTAGGAAGAAGATTTTGAAACCTGTATAAAATGTGTGTTCAAATGTGTATATATATGTATGTGTGAATTTGTGTATGTGTGAATGCAACTTAGGGCTTGAAAGTTTGAATAAGTTTGAATATAAGGGTTAATATTTGCATCAGGTATATTTTTGAGTATGTGTTTCCAAAAGACATTATGTTTAATAAAGGTAAAGAATAGTACGATATTTAAGATTTCTGACAAACAACTGGATAAATATATACACATGCTTATATATGTAGCATATTTGAAATTTATTCTTATTTATTTTTGATGTTTGTGGTTGCTGACTGAGTTTTATAACTCACACCATATCATTTGTTAGTTTTATAGGTTGGCAACCAGATCGGTCAGCCATGAAGTTTTGTATGCTTATGCTCGAGACGATGGATCACCCAAGTTGCAATCACCTAGTCTAGAGTACTGGAAATATCATAAAACTATAGTAGTTATAATGTTTATGTTCTTTGTTGTGTTGTGCACGTTGTTTTACATATATGAAAATAAAAATTTTGATTTGTATGTGTTATTGTGGGCACAAAGCCCTTGTGTGTTGAAGTTGATGATTTGATATGTCTTGGGTGGACCGAAGGTAATTTTTTTCATTTTTGATTTTATATGAGTGGTGGTTTTGGTGCTGGAATGTGTTACATGATGTCCGATTTTTAGGGCGCGTCATGTCCGTTTTTTATTAGGATTGAGGCTTAGAGAGATAGGTTATTCATATCTCATACAGATAACATCTTGCCTCTGGGGGGTGTTATAGAGGTGGTACAAGAGTAAAAGATTTAGGTGTTGGTGACTGCAACTACAGGATATTCGATCGTCTGAGTAAGTTTTCTAGTATGCATTGACCATATAAGTCTTATGTTTGTAACCTGCTTTGATTTCCTTGTTGTATAAACAATGTGCTATGATTTTGATTTGATATAAATTAGATCCATTCGATATGTATGGTTTGACGTCATATGATATGGCTTGGAATTGATATGGATGGTATGAATCTTATGTGATTTGATGTGTATGATTCGATGTGATTTGATTTGATGTAGGTCGAATGAGTTTATTTTAAATTGAATGATTTCATGTGATTTGATGTGGTTGAACTTGAGATGTTTGACCTGGTAAGATGTGATTCGATAATAACTTGAATATGTATGAAACCTCCTGATGTGCGAGATTTGATTGGATTTTATTTTGGTACGATCATAATCTTTTAGATAAACGAGTTCTAATTATGAATTGGAATATATGACATATTCCAGATGCTTGAGTGTTGGTAGGATTCTGTGTTGGCATGATTGGAATCTATTCAATGTATAGATTCTGATTTGATTCAGATAGTGTATTGACCCGGTCTGATGAGGATTGATTGGTTTGATTTGTTTTGCTTAACTTGAATTTGACATGTTGTGTTGGGGCCTGTTCCACACTGGATGCTTGAATTTTGATGTCAAATATAACAACATCACTCATGAACATGGTCAAGATGGTTTCGGTATGTGTGTTTAGCTCCGATTGATCAGATATAAAGACAAGGAAATTTGGAGGACAAAATTTCCATAAGGATGGGAGAATGTAATATCCCAAGTTTTCGAAATAGTTCTTAAAAGTTTGCATCTCAATTTCAGTCTCAGAACGATACAATATTAGAGAATATAAGTTTAAGCATCGATAAATGTGTTGAAGCGTCCTAAAGATCTCGTCGTTCTGGAAAGCGTCAAAATTGAAAAAACTGTTTACATGGTCAGAGGCCGGCAAGAGGATGCCGATAATGGTGTAAAAATAGGATAAACATGCGATGATAATCTTTTTAATCCCAGCTTGTCGATTCATTTCACAGATGGTGCCACCCTCCAAATCATATCCCTCGAAGAGTACTACAAGGTTATGGGGTCATTTCTCCGATCCGTGCACGGTTACACGTAAAACGAGGAAGACATAAATGGTGAATAGTAACCTCCAAATGAACTGTTGCTCCGTTTAGAATTCTGTCGATTCCTATGTGTTCGTGAGGGCATTGGGTGACCAAAATGCCCTCAAAATTTTGATTTGATTTGGATCAGAAGTGTTCACGAGATGAGGTAGGTATTTCATGCAATCAGTACTTGATACATTGATTGTGTTCTAGATAGTTATAGTAACAGTTATGTGTGTATTCATGTGTATAAATGAGTATTTGCATATGTATATGTTTGTGTTGGTAGTTAAGATGTGGATGAGAGTCGATGATCAAAATGGGTTGGTTTTGACTTGGATAAAAATATGATATATGAGGAGATTAGGGATATATATGTCTTTATTTTGTACGTATATATGAATTAATATGTATAGTTTGTGTTCACCAAACCACCATGTTGGGATATATATCATAGAGCTTCATGTAATGTGTAAACGATATTATTTGTTTAAAAATACAAGATGTATTGTTCATTTATAAATTATTTTGATTTTAATCATATATTGTAAATTATCTAATTTACCTTTGTTTATGATTTATCTATAGCTACGGTTCATTCTAAAAATGTATGACGATCTTGATTCGGGATCGTCCATGTGGTGACATGAGAATAGAGGCACCTTATAAGATGTGATCATATAGGACTGGACCTAGATAGAAATGAATTTCTTATAATATCCGTTAAATAAAGAAATCCATTTCAATATAATAGATGGTCATATATGGATTGATCTGAATCCTGAGTGTACTATAAATTCCTACATGGCAGACTATATCCTTTGATTACGAAGGTGAGGTAGGTGTAGAAATCCCGACCAATAGCTATATACTTTGGGGACATGGTTTGGTGTGTAGCTGGGGAACTTTTACATAAATATGCAATTCACTCCTTGCGAGAAATAGATGATGGTTATGAATAAATCTTTCATTAGAGAATCAATAGTACTTAAGGTAAAAATAATTAAAGGGGTATAACAGATATTTTGACCCAACTCTAATTATGAGATACTTGTGAAAGGTCAATCCGTATGTAATGACTATATCGATGGACATCGACGTAGTTTGACTTGTATAATATCTCAACGGTATTAAAAGTGCAGATTTGAGTTTTTAGTGGAATAACCTAAAGTTAATAATTCTGAAGATTTAATTAAATAGTTTAATTAATATTCCAGGATTATTGGAGCTCGGAACTGTAACTCCATTTGGTCTCAGTGCTAGCTCGATATACTGCAAATTAAATATAATTGGATAGTCTAATTGTAAGCTCACATATGTTATGATTATTAATATGATTAATGATACATTTGTCACACCTAAGACTATATATTAATTTTAGTATATAGTTTTTATAATAAATGATTATATTATAATTATTTATTTTTAATTTTGTTATTAAATTATATTGTATAATTTAATGAAGATTTTTAATTAATGGGACCTCTTGATTTGGAATGGAAGTTACATTCTTTTATTTAGTAAGATGTTAAATATCATTATGATGACATTTATCAAAAAATATTTTTTTATAACAAAATAAACTTGCAAGGGATGAGAAAGATTTTGGTTAATTTTTTTAGACAACCTAAACCCTATATATAAATAGGAAAATTATTTTCCTTCTTACCCTAATCTCATTTGATCTAACCCTAGCCACCATTGTTATTGTTTTCTCTCAAGTTTTGAGAGAAAAAGAAAGAAGAATAAAGATACAAGAAAATTTTTATGTGAAAAATTCCTATCTCTAAATTTCTTTATGGATCATTGTGTAAGTCTAGCTCACTCTAGTTGTTGTTGGTTGCGAGCCATAGCACGGAAGACCATTCAGAGTTGGAACAAATTTCTTCATCCTCTTCTTATTATTACTTTCGGTAGTGAGCAGAAAAATCTGCTCACTACCGCCACCCTCGACCTTTGTGTAGTTTGGTCTTAGTTATATTTTTGTGAAGAATTTTTGGCAATACTAAGGGCAGACTTGTGGACATTTTGAGCTTGTTTTAAAGTTCAAAAACCGTCCAGAACTACTATCCAAAATTGGGAAAACAGCCAGTAAGAAAACAATGAATTGTGCGCGTGTATAATGATGTTTCGGTGTGAAAACCTAGTTTCTGGACTACTGTTCGGGGGCTGGAAAAATCATCAAAAATAAAACAAAACCAATCCAATAGATCTGGATAGTTTTGGCAATAGAGGGGAAGAGCAAAAAAATTTCAAGGTCGATCCCAGTGTCTAACATGCTTCCGCTGTGCAGGAAATCGTTTCCTACAATTGGCATCTAGAGCGAGGTTGAAAAGTGTTCTTAACCCTTCTTATTTTTAAAAGTTTCTGTTATTTATTTATTTTTAGGTGATATAAATATTTTTACATGTTGTGTTGAGTAGGCATAATTTTTATGTTCATGTGATGAATATTTATGTGTAAGTTCATGTGATGAATATATTACACTAGTCGTAATTTTTTCCGGCTTTTATTTTTTATGTTATTTTATTTTTGGGAATGTAAGGCCATAAGGCCATTTTAGGAATTAATTACAAATGTTATATTTAATTTTACTATGTAACTTATGAAGAACACTAAGGAAGTAATTGAGCAATGTTTGGTAAATGTGGATCGTGGTTATAGGAGGCTATGGTAAGCATAGGTGTGGTGAGTTCGATGGCGACGTGTGGAGGTGATTACTACACGAAATCATGTCTTACGAGCCAAAGTGCTAATGTGGTCCAAGTGAGCATGTGACTACTTGAAGCATTATATCCATATATTGCGAATGTTACTACTCGAGGAGCAAAATTTTCGTAGGACAATCCATGTAGTCAATAGTTGAAGACCAAGGAATGCATTGGGTATTTTGTGTACTAATTAGATTAATATAAGAAAAATAAGAGCCCAATCAATGTAATTTTTGTTATATGTATGTTTAGTTTGAAATGTTTGAATAACATGTCATATAAATTATGGTGTATACTCGTGCATTTTCACATGCCATAACATGTAAAAGATGCATGAATATTCTAGTCATAAAATTTTATTTTATGAAATTTAAAAGGGTTAAATTGGAATATGTTATACATGAAAATAAATTAAATGGATTAATTATTTTAAAGGTTTAAAAAAATTAGAATTTAGATTTAATATTTAAAGGACTAGGTAAGTGCATTATATTTTTCATTGGTATAACAGATGGAAACCCGGACGTAAATTTCATAGTCGATTCTGAATGCAAAGTAGCGTGGTCTGCACTCATGATATAATTCCACGTACCATTGAAATATATAAGGTGCTTATATTAATTAAATAGTTTAATTAAAATTTTTGTCCATTATTTGAATTTCTAATTTTTAAATTTATTAGTGAGCTAAAATTTTAGGAGTTAAAATTAATTTGGTCACTAAAACACACTCAGTTAAATTATATTAATTAAGTGAAATATTAATTTGGACTAATAAAAATTAGTGGATAAAATTTTAAGAGTTGAAATTGGAATTGTCACTAATTTTACACTAGTATAAATAGTTAGTCACACATTAACTTGTAGACACTAGTGGATTAAAATATTAGATATTTTAAATAGAAACCTTTAATTTTAAAATTGTGATTGGGAGAGGGATATACGACAATATATCCTGCGATCTCTGTTGTTAGTCCGAAAATATGAGATTCAAAAGACACCTCGAGACAACTTTGTTTTCGTCCCCTTACGGATGGTTTCCATTTTTGGTCAATATCAAGTTTTTATTCTGAGAGGATATGAATTCTTGTTAAATCTGATGAACTGACCTACCCTACGGCGGGACTTTACTAGTTAAGTCCAAGGGTTCCGAAATAACGAGTTACACTCACAAATGAATGATTAAAAGTTAATCAAAATTCCTTGATCGAATCAAATAGTGGTTGATTAATATATGAATAGGAGTTATTCCCGCATATATTAATCAATTGAGATTGTCTCGGCCTATCAAGAAAATACTTGACATACCTTACGACGACACTTATTTGTGGGATGATAGGTTTCCATGGCATAGTAATTGTTTTTAGGTTTCTGGTTAATTATACATGGTACATGCATCATTTTTAATTTTATGCCTAAATATTTTTGATATTTTAATGCACGATGAATGAATGTTAAAATGCATGCTTGTTTTATTTTCAGCCATGGTTTCTCCAATCATTTCAATCCACTCAAATGACAAATTAACGGGAGAAAATTATGTTAAATCGAAAATTAACTTGAGCGCCATCTTGGTTTATGAAGAGCTTAAGTTTGTCTTGACGGAGGAATGTCCTCCCTAGCCGGCCAAAACGTCTAGCCAAGATGTGCGTGATGCCTACCAAAAAGTCACGGCCAATGAGAAAGCCTGCTGCTACTTGCTAGAATGGACATATGTGGTTCTTGCTGCAGAGCATGAGCTAATGGCTACAACATCTTTGATGATGGAGTCATTGCAGGGCATGTTCAGGCAAATTTCAGAGCGGCAACGTCATGAGGCTATGGTCTCACCGATGACCACAATGATGAAACAAAGAGACATCTGTAGACATTATATTTTTGCATAAGCCCAATGATGAGCCTCGTATGGAGGCACTACCTAAAAAGTTATGGAAGTCGCAAGAAACAAATGTCGGAAGGAGAACCTCCAAAATTAGCCAATCATCGGATTCAGACTCACTAGCCAGCCTCGAATTCACTCAGTCAGTTTCTGTTTCAAATTCACTCGACCCAAAGCCCATGCAACCCATCCATCCACGCGCCCATGACCCACCACACCAAGCCCACACGCCCATGACCTTCCCAAATAAAAAATCCCATGCAAAACACATGTTAAAATCCCCTCAAAATCACCTTCCAATTTAATAAGATTTGAAATCCCATCCCCAACAAATTAACAAGATTTGAAATCCCCTTCTTGCCAAACCCAAACTAAAAAGGATTCTCACTTCGTAATATGAGTGATTTGAGTTTTCCTTATAATTCCTTTTAAGCACCTTATATGGAAAGATACTTGAGAGAGAGAATTGGAAAGAGAAGGCCACGAATTGGAGGAAAAGAATACACAAAAACGTGGGCCAAAAGAAGAAAGAGGAAATTGTTGTTTGAGAAAAGCATCACGTGGGCCAAGTTTCCATTACTTGTATGACTTAAAGAAAGTGGCGTGAAGATTGGAAACAATGGTGAGAAAGAGAATGTGGGGCCGAAAGGAGAGAGAGCGAAGTTGCAATTATTGACCAAGTTGAAAGCATAGACCCAAAGACAATTGACTTAAGTTTTCCTATTTTACTTGCTACAAAAAGCCACGAAAGTGGCAACAAAGAAAGGGAGATTGGCGCATAAGAAAAGGAAAAAGAAGAAAGCATGGGAGTTGACCAAATCAAAGAAATCACGTGGGTCTAACTTGCATTAGGTTTCAATTTTTTTATGTTATATAAAGAAAGCAAAATGGCGAGTTAGGGAGGGGGGACTTTTCTCAACACACTCATGGCAACATCAACTACCACTTTCTTCTTCTTTCACCACCAGCGCACAAACAGCACCCCCACAACCAGCTTACAAACAACAAACCTTAAGCCCACCACCAACGCACAAACAACACCCCTACAACCAGCGCACAAACGACAAACCTTAAGCCCACCACTAACGCACAAACAATCCTTTACTACAGCAGCAAAAAAGTCCCGAACAAAACCCATAAACCAGAAAAAAAATAGCCCTTGAACCAGTGACTGAAAATAAACCAAAAAATAGCCCTTGAACCAGTAAAACAATGACCGAAAATAACCCAAAAACAGCTGCCAAAACTGCAGCCCAAATAACCAGCCAAACCGTGAATCAGAAACACAAAAATAATGAAGCAGAAACAGTAAACAACGAACCAACTTCAATCCTTCCGGCGACAGCTTAACGCAATTTCGAGGAAACGACTTGAAAGGTAAGACCTGAGGGCACCCTTACTATATTCATTTTGTTGTTCTGGACGCGGCATGCCTGGTTGGATGTGAAATACGTCCAGCCGGGAATGCAAAGTCCCACATTAAAGACTACCAAATTTCTGGTCACATCTTTCTTTGATGTTCCATTATTTATTTATTCATTGTTATTTTCTTATTACGTATTTATTTTTTATCTTTATTTCATTATTTCGCATTTACTTTATTTTTTATTATCTTTATTTATTATTTCGTATTTATTTTATTGTTTATCTTTATTTATTATTTCACATTTAGTTTCGTTATTTATCTTTTTGTCTATTTATTTTTATTTTATCATTTCAATTTTATTTTTTTTATGTCTTGCTATATTATTTCACATTTACTTTCATGTTCGTTTACATTGTGTTAATGATTTTGTGTGTTATCTCTTGCGGTATATCAGATGGAAACCCAGACATAAATTTCGTAGCCAAATGGACGGTAGTGCTGTTTGTACTTGGGATACAACTACACGTACTACTCGGGAAATATTCATATATGCGTGTTTATGTCATTATTGATGCTATTATTGTAAGAACGTTCGAACTCGTTTTCGAACGCAACTCGAACGCAAGCATTCTGCCTCATTTCATTCGAACGCGTTTACGAACACTACACGAACGCACACATACTGGACAACCTCTTTCTTTATATTTTATGCATTTTCGTCTCTTTAGTTATTTATTTTGCATTATGCGCTTAATTATTTGCATTTATTATTAACATTTTTTATTGTTCTTATAATTTACATTATCGTACTTCTTTATTTAATTTACTTTTGGAACTATGTATTTGCTTTTATTTATATTCATGTTTATGGGTGTACAAATTTGTGTGTTTATTTAAAGTATCTTGCGTGTGTTGCATAAGACTTGGTTATACCATTGTGTGAACCCGTCCATTATACTGGCATAAGTAAGGGACCATTTCGAACCCAACGGTTTGAGGTCTTCCCTTGCGAGGGGTGAGTGCGGCCTTAAATCATTTCCCAATTCACACTGGGTGGCGACTCCTTTATTCTCCGGTTTAGTCCCCCGCGGGTTACTCCATACTCTCTATGGGCTGCGAGCCCAATAATGTCGTGGTCGCAGAACATATAGGTATATCGGTAAACCCCGCTTCGCTCCTACAGATGGCGACTCCACTGGGGATAGAGAATCGGCCCCGAAATAATACCTTATAGTGTCCGTGGCTTTGGCATTGGTTACCCAAGTCTCATATATTTTGCATACCATTCTTACCCCGATGGTGTCATGTATCGTGAAGTCGCTTTCACTCAAGGCGGCGGATCGTTATGTGGCATCATTACTCATTGGCACGTACCTTAGGGTATAAAAAAGGCGCGCTCACTTGGTCATTCGAACCCTTGAGTGGGGAGACCTAGTTGTGAGCAACCCTTCACCGGCGGGAGCCTTTATCCATACCCTTATAAGCCCATATATGAACTGTAGTTATATGTGTTAGGGATATGCCCTATACCCAACTTGTGGATGGGCTATATGTACATGTATTTGCATTATTTTTCATTAATTAATAAAATGGCAATCTTTATTATACGTGTCTAACATAAATTATATGAATCATCAAACACTGTAATAAAGCCCTTGGAGTAATAAGATGATGGCTTCCACGCTTTATGAGAATCATTACTCTCAAACATTCCTAGTCATAATTTTGTGAATAATCTGGGCGTTCACAAAGCGGAGAGACTAGCATGATGATATGATCCACCCTTAATTTGGGTAGCCGATCTCATAGGATACTAGTGGAGATCCATCCGCTTGATGTATCACATGGATGCATGAGTTGCTCGTGTCCATCGAACTGACCGCCGAAAGTTTTCACATGGAGTGTTTATCCCAAGTGTCTGTGAAAACTTTCATGTATCGATTGTATAACTAGTCCTTAGACTTGAGGTCTTTACAATCTTATGTGTGGATCAAATGACTTTGACATTCTCCTTCCCTGATTCAAAAGATCCGATCATAAGGGTATGATTGGGTCATTTGTTGAAACACATGAAGTTTGTAAAGATACAATAGAGAATCACCACTCTCTCGGATAATATTTTCTTATAAAAGTAGTATTTCAGTTCGCGGGTTGATATGTGTGATCAGTGCTTGAGACTGTGGCCGCAGCGGAAGAATCATGTGAGATTCTTGGGTTAGCATGATTCATGACACTATCAACATCATACCTTTGACTATATGGGTAGACATTTTCCATACCATAGGTCAAATGGTGGGGATACAGTGAGGCGATGGACCGTATCATATGTAAATCGCATATAGAATTGGTATATATCTTTCCTTCTCATTTGGGGGCCTTGGCATGTTTCTAGATGTCAACATTGGTCATTGAAATCGAACGACCATCTGATCAGAGGATAATTTATGTTCGATTAAATTATCACAATTCATTTCATGTCCAACTTGAGGGGAACCAAAAAGGTCACACACAACAAAGTCGAAATAAATGGTTAACAGTGCACAATACAAATTTAACAGCATATATGATTGTTGTAGGAATTGTTCATAAATGGTTCAATGTGTTTAATTATTAAACAAATCATTTATGAGGTTCTAAAGTTGCTTAGGGATTGGTGAATGACGGTATGGGCACTTTGGGAATTGGAAAAATGAATAAGAAAATAAATAAATAAATAAATAATCTGCGTTTTTTTTATTTTATTTTATTTTATTTTTTTATTTGTTTTGAATTCCAATTCGGCCCAAACTCTTATTAGGGTTTTATAATCTCATTAAACCACTATATTAAGATCCAATGGCTAAGATTTAATTAGCATTCACCCACATCAGATTCTTAATTAATTTTGTTGTCTTTGGAGCACCTATATAAACCCAAAGAATTTTTTACAAATTATTTACACCAAAACATTTCATATATTGGGTTTATATAAGTGAGCAACTCTAAAGTTTAAGAGTAAGCCACTGATTTTGAGGATCCTTAAGTCTAATTGACTAGAGGAATCTCAAGTTAAAAGTTTTGAGGTATTTGCCTAGGCTAGCACCAATGGCAAAATACCCGTGCACTCAAGGCGTAGTCTTGCCGTTGAGTTTTGGCTTTGGTATGTGTACCTTTGGAGGCCACACACTTGGGTGGCTCTTTGGAACGTGGAAGAGCTTGCTGAGTTCGAGAAAAGCTTGTAGATTGGAGGGAGGACTGGAGGAGTCTTCGGTTCAAGTAAGTCTTTTTCTTTCTTTATTTTAATTAGAGTTCTTATGATAGTTAGCATGTTTAGGTTTATGTTCTTTGCATGTTTTATGAGTTTTTATGCTTAGAATAGTAACATGCCTAGGCTTGTAGAATAATAAAAACAATTGGGTCTTGGGCAAATGGATAGCGCATCATAATTTTTAATTTTCCGCTGCGCACTCGCGGCTGCTTCCCAACAGTGGTATCAGCGCGCCGTTGTTGTTTTGATTAGTTCTCTCTCATTGGAACTCGAAATTGGGTGTGTAAAAGCTCGTTGGAAAGCTAACACCCTGAACTTACTTTTAGGTACAAGTTGTGCATGATTTGGTTAAGATTTGAATTGTGAAATTGCATTTAAAGTTCACACATATGTAAAAAAAAATATGAATTATAAATTTATTTGATTAAAATAAAATGCAATATCATAATTAAATATTAATCAAAGTTATTTAATGCCTAAAATAATTCCAACATATTAAAACTCATATATGCTTGATGATTCTATGTATGATTAGAATTGACATGATTATTTTATGGTGCAAGCATCTAGAGACTTTCTAAGGAAATAGAGAGTGTATTGCTTATCCCTTAGGTAAGTAATTATTCTGTGATGAACTTAGAGATTTATTACCTTTAAGGCTAATAAATATAAATAACTTGTTTATAATAAAAGACTTTATAAAAGATACAAGTGGGGTGACACTAAGGCCTTAATAAAACTTTCCAAACTAAAGTTAATTTAACCAAAGGTATTACTAGAGTTAGATAATGATTTGGTGTCTTCCTTCACTCATTACCTTTTAATAGCCAAAAGGAAAAGCTGTGAAGACATCTAGATAATCATTTACTCAAAGCTTACCTTAAAGCATACTTAAAGTGTTGGACTAATTTGGAGGATCTATTGTTTATTCCTGTCACCAAGGCAATAAGAGCCTAAGAGGTAAGGGTATTTAAGAGAGTTCGCTCCAACCTCCCTCTGGGGAATTTTCAATGGAGGAATCAATTTGATAGTTATTTACTTAAACTTGCTAAAATCCTCAATAATAATTTAAATCTAAAATTTGCCTCCCATTGTAAAGTATAGACCCAAATGGCTTAAACCGTATTGGCAAGACTAGGCATTACCAGACTGACCAATACCAATTTGTCCCTATATCGTACTATTGATAATGTTGGACAATTATGACCCATATCATCACTATTTGTACAGATCATGGTGTTGTTGTACAAATTAATTATGTGTCAAAAGAAATTGCCCTTTCATCATTTGTAATTAGATTACCGAGATGTATAAATGATAGAAGGTTCATATGATTAGTTCCGGATTGAGATGATATGAGACAGTATCAATACACAAAGGTTTAATCATTAAACATCCATAGCCAGAGTATTATCGAGATTGGACATCGATAATGCGTAAAAGACTAGTATTACACTTGTGCGCGTTGTGGGAGCATAACGACATAGTTCTCATATATTTGGGTATAAGATACTCATGCAAGTGTAATAGGAGGTTGTGTTTACCGATGGTACGGAAACAGCTTCGCTCTGGATAGACCCCTCAGAATTCCATTGGTAGTATGACTATGTGTCTATGGAAGTCCGAATCAGGGTAGGTGTATTTGGTCTTAACCTGAGACTTGCACCGCTAATACTTGCGACAATCAATATACTTTGGTTTTGGTCGTCCAGGGCTTTAAAAGGTTCTGTGTACGCCTATTCTGGGTATATTGAGAATCGTAGTGTATTGGGTGTGATGTCAAGACGAAAGTATCACTCCAGTCATAGTGGAGATGATGATCACGTAGGATACGGAACTGGTTCTCTTTTATGCTGTAGCTATCGGGATAAAATGACTAGGTCATGTTTATCCGATTATAGAGACTAGTTACCAGAGATCTGATATGTGCTTCGTATGGGGCAGACACGATTCCAGCCCCAAGCCTAACAAGTGACATCCGATGCTGGATCGTAATACGCAATACTACGTATACTACACCTGATATAGATCACATATTCCTAAGAAGCCAACCATGTCTTGTAAATCGGTAAAAACGTAGTACTAGGTACGTACGTGTTCGGATAGTCCGACGACTGGATTTACTACCAACATATCCGGGGATCTCATGGGTCGCTTCCCGAAGATTCACCGATGACCTATGACTCGCACTTTATTAATCTGGGATTAATTAGTAGAGAGAGAAAATTAATCCAGGATTAATTGAGGAGATATTTTATCTGGGATAAAATATTATTTAAATAGAGAGAACGATTAATTTGGAATTAATCGATAAAATAATATATTCGATATATTATACGAAATTGGATTTCGACGCGGAATTAAAATTAGATTTTAATTCAGGCGAACGAGTTAATTTAGAATTAATTCGTTAGCGACGTGAATAGTAATTTTGCTAGGCATAATTATTTAATTACGTCGCAACGGAAAAATCGTTAATTTGGAATTAGCGAACCCGAGCCCGGGAGTGTTTGCGGGCCCACTCACATTTCGAATTCAAGTGCGGCCCACAAGTCACATCATGCGTCGCATCACATCGCACGTCATTCAAGTGATGGATGTCTTGTCACTTTGAGTGATTGACATGCAGTCACTATTCATGAAAGAAGTGGTTGTGAGGCATTTAATGAGATTTTTGGCTCCAAAATTTGGTTTGACTTTTGGAAATGATATACCAAATTTTTGTAAAGCTTTTTTATTATTATTGTTTTTAGAAAAAAAAAAAAAAGAAAGAAAACTATCTCTCTCTTCTTCTTACACAAGAATCGGCCAAGGGCCAAAAATTCTCTCCCAATATTTTCCTTCAAAGCCGTGAGGTTCATCAAGGGAAATATAAATTTTGTGGCAAAATTTCAAGAGTGCTAGCACACATCCGGAGTCTTGCGAATGTGATAGGGAAACCAACTTGTGAGCTTGGAATCACCATTTGTAAAGCTTGGAGCTTGGAGCTTGGAGATCCATCAATGGAGGTTGACGGAAAATGGAGGAGCTCAAAAACAGCCCACTGCCGAGAACACCATGGATGGGAGAAAAGTTTTTATTCCTCGCATCGCAATCCGATCAATGTAAGTATGATTTCGCCATGCTTCTTTGTTGTATTCACACAATGTTTCTTGCTTGAATTGATCATTGGGACTAAATAGAAACCCAACAATGGTATCTTGAGCCATTTTGAGCATGAAATTTGATTAGCGTAAAATTTGGGTAAATTGGATTTGAGCATGTTTGAGTGAAATTAATTGTTTGAGCATGCTTGTATATGAATGACTTGGAGTTGTTTGTGATCAATTTTGTGAAAAATGGATTGGATCATTTTTTCCCCAAATTGTAGGCTTGGCCGAAACTTACTGCCCTTAAAAGTCATGGTGATTTTTTGATTTTTGATTCATTGGATGAGTTGAAATCATTTGGAAAATGTTGATTAGAGATTTATTTGATTGAATTTTGAATTGGACAAATAATCCCTAATTACCGTGGACTTGAAGCATGTAAAATGATGTGATTTTTTGATTCAATTGTGTTGGACATAAGTTGATGATGATGAGCATAGTTGATTGTGTAAATTAGTGTTTTGGAAATATTAATTTGAGTAATTAATTATGGCATACACTTTAATTAATTTAATTATGAAATTTGGAATTTTTGTAATTTAATTAATTGGGCCAAATTTGGAATTGGGCTTGTAAAGTTGTAATTGGGCATAATGGGCTTGGTTGGGCCAAGTTTGGTTTAGGCTAATTGGTTGGATCCAATTTGGCCCAAAACCATATCCATAAAGTCCAATTATGACTTAATGGACCTTTAATTTTAATTGGGCCTAAATTGGTTTATTGGCAAATAAGGGTGATTCCTTAAATAGGCTTTGGTATTTGGGTTTGACCCATATTGACCAAAAGTCTATGCTTTAAGAAATTAATTAAAAGCCCATTGGACTTTAATTAAATTAACATTGGATGTTAATCGGACTTTGAGACCCGTAACGATTAGATTTGGAATCTAAGTCGTAAAGGTACATTAAAAAGTGTAATATTTAATTTGGAATTAAATAATGAATTAGTATTGAATACAAATTAAATTGGATTTAATGTTGTAGTTTAGTATAATTCGAGAATTCGTACTTTGAGTACTTATTCATAAAACGAGTTTGCTCGCGCAAATCAAATCGTTGTTTGTGTTAGGGTTGGTGCTCTGAGCGCCAATCCCGATTGTATTTATGTTCGATTCATGAATACGAGCAATACATTTTTCCATAATATTATTAATTTAAATGGAAGCACCTCGTGTCTTTTATATATGTATTCGATCTAATTTCAATTAGATTGATTATATTGAAACTAAATCTGATTTAGTGATATGTATATATATTAGACAAAGACCCTAGGATTTACAACGTAGTGCGCAGTTACAACATAGTTTGTAATTGACATTGGGAAGTGTCACTATAAGTTGTATATCCTTAAATTAAGTTCCTGGTCAAGATTTACTGACACAGGTCAGTTAGTAAAATCCGTTGAGACCAGTACTTGTCGTATATCGGACTTGGTCCGATGGTTTATCCCAATGAACCATGAGTCTTGGGAGACTCGTATAGACGTGTAGGTGTTTATTTGATAAACACTGAACGGCTCACTGAAGATTTCCTAATAGATGGTACACCAACGTCAATAGGAATCTTCTCGGGTTGAGTAGCATAGTGATTCTTTGACTTGAGATACCACTGTGGAGATATGAGTTATCCTCCACACTTAGATGGCAGTCACGTCACCGATCTATTTAGATTAGACCTCCGTCTGTTCGTTGGGTGTGGACTCATGCTCATGATATCCTGTGAGTATCAAGAAAGGATCCGTCAGTTTTGTGTACAGAGCATAGGTAGTCCATTTGTGATTAGCAATCTGTTAAATCTATGGCCATAGTATACTTTGGAAGAGAGTTCCGAATGTTATTTAGAGATTGCTAATTGATACGTCGACGTGATTATTCATATAGAGATTTGACGTTTATATCTATATCTCTGGGATAATCCGGATACCTGTGACGGAGGGATTATACGTATGTAGTGACCTCGACCTGTATGATTCAGCGAGTTTATCTGTGGTCGTCATAATTTACGGGTGGGTGAATTATGGACACGAAATTAGATTTTGTGACGGATATGCCTGAATCTAGAGAGTCTCACTAATGAAATATACTCGTAGAGCACTAGGGCAACTGTTATAAATAATACTGATTATTTATAACTCGTTTAACGGTTAAACAAAAAATACATGCGATCGGGACCTAACGGTCATTTCCGAATTAATGTGTATTTGTATTTAATATTTGATATTATTAAATACACATTAATTAATTGTCAAATTATGATATTTGACATATATCATTGATATATGTATTTGAGATATTTAATGTAAATATAATACATATATTTAAGATATTTGTATTTAATTATTTAATTATTTAATTGTTAAATAATTAAATTAATTGAAAATTAAATATCTTTGCCATGATTAAAGCTTAGGAAATGGCATCATTTGGTTGGTTCACTTGTTGGAATTACTTTATGGTAAAGGTTATCATTTAGAACAAGTAACTAATTAAATGAAAATCAAATGAAATTGAAATGAAATTAACAAAATCTTTTATTTATTTTTTTCTCTCTTTCACGCCCAAATTGAGAAAAATATATAAAGTTTGTTTTTGTTTCATTTTCAATGAGAGAGAACAATAAGTTACCAAATAAATTACAAAGGAGGGTTTGAGAGAAAAAGCTTGAAGAACAAAGGAAAAAGCTTATGGAAATTTTGATTTTGTAAGTATTTTCCAACTTTCTTCAACTAGAAAAATGTTTCCATGTTTCTAAGCTTCAACATGTGTTGCTTAGATTTTTCTCTACTCTTTAAGTATGTAATTAAATTGGTTTGAGACTTGTTGGAAAGATGTTTGCATGTATAATTAATTTATAGAGTTTATTAGTGTAATTAAGCTTAATAAATTAATTAGAAAATTAAAGTTGCCATTCTAGAGTTGATTATCCATTCATAATTAACCTAGAATTGTTCTTGATTAATTTCATGATGGTGAGATTTAATTGGTGTGGCAATTTGAAGATTAAAGTATTGAATTTTATCAATTTAATGTAAATTGTCCAATTTGAGTAATTTATGAAATTAGGGTTCTTAACCCATTCAAATTTTGCGGCTTTTCATATATATGATATAATTTGATGTATATTTCATGTGTGTCAAATTTGGGATTGATTGGATTTGATCTTGATATGTTTTGAACAAATTGGGCCAAATTGCAATTAATGAAAAGTTCAGGGGCTGTTTCGTAATTCTGGAAAATTACTGGGCAGTTTGTGAAAATCTGAAAAAGTTTCTGATTTTGTTGCAAAATTGTAAAAATTATTTTGGGATTGATTTGGAATCAATTAAATATGTAATTGACATATTTAAAACTAAAATGATTAAATTACAAAACTTTGGGGTCTTATTGTAATTAATGATAAATCTAATTTTTATGATAAAAATTCAGTTTTTATTTATTGAGTAATTAGAATAAATTAGTTTATTATAATTGTCAAAGAAAAATATTTATCGGAAATTATTTCGGAGTGAAAATAAGCGAAAACGGTGAAAAACGGAGTTACCGGGTAACGGCAGCCCAAACAGTGAACTGTGCACTGTTCGTGTTGGACAATTATGACCCATAGCGTCACTATTTGTACAGATCACGGTGTTGTTGTACAAATTAACTATGTGACAAAGGAGATTGCACTCTTATCATTTGTGATTAGATCACCTCGATATATAAATGATTAGAGGTCCTTATGATTTGTTCTTGGATTGAGAATGATATGAGACAATATCAATCCACGAAGGATAAATCATTAAATATCCCTAGTCAGAGTATTATCGAGATTGGACATCGATGAATACGTAAAAGACTAGTATTACACTTGTGCGCGTTGTGAGGGCACAACGTCATAGTTCTCGTATATTGGGTATAGGATACTAATGCAAGTGTAATAGGAGGTTGTGTTTCACCGATGGTACGAGAAACAGCTTCGCTCTGGATAGACCCCCTCGGAATTCAATTGGTAGTATGACTACGTGTCTATGGAAGTCCGAAATCAGGGTAGGTGTATTTGGTCTTAACTTGAGACTTGCACCGCTAATGCATACGACAATCAATATACTTTGGTTGAGGTCATCCAGGGCCTTAACCGTTCCTGTGTACGTCAATTCTGGGTATATCGAGAATCGTAGTGTGTTGGGTGTGATGTCAAGATGGAAGTGTCACTCCAGTCATATGGAGTTGATGATCGCGCAGGGATACAGAACTGGTACTCTATAAAGGTTGCAACCGTCGGGATAATATGACTTGGTCATGATTATTCGATTCTAAAGAGACTAGTTGCTCGTTATCCGATATATGCATCGTACGGGGCAAACACTGTACCAGCCCTAGGCCTTGCATGTGATCATCCGATGCTGGACAGAAATACGCAATACTACGTATACTACGCCTAATATAGATCTTTTATTCCTGTAAGGATATTTCCGGAGAATTGGGGAGGCATGGCGTTTTGCTAGAGGCCAACCTTGTCTTGTAATTCGGTATAAACGTAGTACGAGGTACTTACGTGTTCGGATAGTCCGACGACCGAATTTACTGCCAACATATCCGAGGATCTCATGGGTCGCTTCCCAAAGATTCACCGATGACGTATGACTCGCACTTTATATTAATCTGGGATTAATTGCGGAGATATTTTATCTGGGATAAAATATCGATAAAGAGAGAGAACGATTAATTTTGAATTAATCGGTAAATTAATATATTCGATATATTAAACGAAATTAGATTTCGACGCAGAATTAAAATTAGATTTTAATTCGGGCGAACGAATTAATTTAGAATTAATTCGTTAGCGACATGAATAGTAATTATGCTTGGCATGATTATTTAATTAAATTAGATTTAATAACGACGCAACGGAAAATTCGTTAATTTGGAATTAGCGAACCGAGCCCGAGATTATTTGCGAGCGCATTCGCATTTCGAATGCGAGTGCGGCAAATCAAATCAAGCATCAAATCGCTAGTCGCTTCTAGCGTCACATCATCCATCAATCAAGTGATGGATGTCTTTCACTTTGAGTGATTGACGCCAGTCACTATTCATGATTGATGGCAAGTTGATGTGAGTTGATGAAAGTAGGTGTGGCTTTTATTGTTTGACTTTTTGGAGGCCAAAATTGTGTATATCGTTTTTGAAATCATTTTAACCAATTACAACACACATTTCTTCATCTCTCCTCCTCTCTTTTCTCTCTTCATCTCACGCCTTTGGAGGGCTAAAATTGTTCTGTTCTTGGCAGTTCACTGCCGTGAAAATGGAGGGACAAAGGGAAGTAAAGTGTGATTTTGTGGCAAAATCGAGAGTGCTAGCACACTCCGGGATCAATGCGAAGGTGATAGGGAAGTCCACCCATGAGTCGGGAATCGTTCAACAAAGCTTGGAGCTCGAAGATGATCCTCAAAATGGCGCAAACCAGTGAGCTGAGTTGCTGCACTTCACGCACATTACAGAGGCAGAAAACATAATTTTTGTTGCCCAAAGCGTCGCTCAACCGCTCGATGTAAGTATTCCGCGACTTTCTCGATTTGTATTCGCACCTTTTCATTGCTTATTATTCGATCCTATGGACCTAGAAACTCCAACAATGGTATCAGAGCGAGTTAAAGCATGAAATTTAACATAGGGTTAAAATTTGGGTAAAAATGTGTTTGAGCATGATTTGTGAAATTGGATGAATAAGTATGTTTAAATGTGTTTTTATTGATGATTGATTGGATCAATTTGATCAATTTTGGTTTGGAACAAATTTGCCCAAAATCTTGAGCTTGGCCGAGAGTTGTGCCTTATGTGGTCTTGGTGTATTTTGATTTTTTGATTCATTGGATGTATTAGAAATCATTTGGGGATATTGATTAAGTGTTGAATTTGATTCAATTGGATTGGATTTGTAATTTGGCATAATAATTCCCCTTGGCCGAGACATTAGAAGCATGAATGGGTTTGATTTTTGTTATTTGTGTTGGACATAATTGATTTAGATGAGCATGATTAGTTGTGTTAATTGATATTTTAGAAATGTTAATTGGGTAATTAATTGTGTTAATGCACTTTGGTTAATTAAAGTATGAAATATGGAATTTTTGTGTTTAATTAAATTGGGCCTATTTTGTGAAATTGGGCTTGAATGTTGTAAATTGGCTTATTGGGTTTTGTTGTACAAAGTTGGGTTAAGGCAAATTGGATTGGATCCAATTGGGCCCAAAACCGCATCCATAAAGCCCAAATGCCACTTAATGGACCTTTGTAATTTAATTGGGCCTAATGGGCTAAAATTAATTAAAAGGCTTATGGGGTAATTCTCGGATGGACTTTGGTTATCGGTTTGACCCGAGTTGACTAAAAGTCCACGCCTTAAGAAATTAATTAAAAGCCCATTGGACTTTAATTAAATTAACGTTGGACGTTAATCGGGCTTTGAGACCCGTAGCGATTAAATTTGGAATTTAAATCGTAAAAGGTTTATTATTAAAGTGTGTTATTTAATTTAGAATTAAATAATGAATTAGAATTAAATGCATGTTAAATTGGATTTAATTATGTAGTTTAATTTAATTCAAGAATTCGTACTTTAAGTACTTATTCGCAAAAACGAGTTTGACTCGAGCAAAATCAAATCGTTGTTTGAACATTGGATGGTCACTAATTATCAGATTAATTAATTTGATTAGATTGATGATAACATGCTTGTGTGAATACATGGTTGCGATGCATGAATAATGTATATCAGATGGATATTAGATGGGTGGGACAATTTTAGAAATTGTGTAATAAATTTGATTTATTAATTGGACCTGCGAGTCCAGCCTTATTACCTCCTATTCTTTGTATTCTCTTCTCACCTATTCCCGTCAATGTAAATGAGGTTTCTTTAGAAGTGTAGTGTGTAACGGGTAGATGAAATATTTGTGCTAGCGGGAGAGAGAAAGTGAGAGATTTGATCTAGGATCAATTGTGTAAAGTATCCATCCGCATATCATTATTACTTTTCATATACGCTTTATTATGTATTTAGAATGCATGCTTAGGGTGTATGATGATGAGACCTTAACAAAGATAATAAATTGGTTGCCAATTTGCACCGCGAAAAAACCCTCGCTAAATATTAAGCGTCATTCCTTCCATTGAGTGATTCTTACTCAAGATCTAAGACGGCATTGGTTTGTTGGCCAAAGTCAAGGCCTTTGTCTGTCGAAGATGTGTTTGAATCACAGGAGCTTTGTTCCATATCAGTATCTTGTCCAAGTTGTGTTTTGTGGCCAAAATCAAGACCACTTCTTGTCCATCGACATTGAATACGAAGCTTTCCATGGTCAATGGGTTGCACTTGACTGGGATCACTAAGTTTGTTGTGCCAAAGCCAATGCTTAGTTGATTCAGAGGAAAAAGGTTAGGTAATACATTGGATGTATTGGCATATATAAGATATATGTTTAGGACTTGGATGTCCGCCTACCGGATCTAGGAATTGGATTGGATCCAATCGATCTTAGAGATCTACCTAGTTAATTATCATACAATTTGTTGGCCAAAGTCAAGATTGTGTGATAATTAACGGGATCCTAGCCCACTAGGAAACACGGTTTCCCGAGTACTCGACAGAGGGTTAGAGGCTCGCCGAAAAATAGTGGGAGGCAAGAATTGAATTTGCAATATTCGTTCAATTACTCGCCATACGCGCTCAAACTATATCATTCGTCAAACGTATTAAATGTTAGTTGGACTAATATTTAAATTGTTGTTTTAATATATAGTTGGACTATATATTCAAACTATTCATTTATATTTGATTATATAATTGGATTATAATAATTAATATATTTGATTTAATTAATTATAGTTGATTAAAATAGTTGGACTACAATAATCATTATAATTAATGGTACCTTAATCATTGATTAAATAGTTGGACTATTAAAATCAAGATAAAATTGAAAGATTGACGTTTAATTCATAATCCTAGGGAAAATGTAATTAAATGCTTTAATTTTCAAAATTGGGAATAAATTTTCAGGATGGTCCTGGAAAATAATAAGTTATTTTATTTGATAAAATAATAAATTAAACCTAATGCCCGGAGTTAAGCAAATAGTAGAGCATAATCTTTAGAAGATTTATGTGATGACAACTTAAGTGCTTAATCCATTATACTTGTCAAGTAGACTCCTTAATTTCTGAATCAGAACTAAGGATTAGATCCTTAAAGTATGATGAAGAAATTGAAGGATCTTCATAAATCTATGTTTAGATTTTAGAAGTACTAAAATTGCGAAAGTTAACTCTTGGAGGGTTAATGACTATTCTCAAGGAGATAAAGTCGAACTTTGCAATTAGGCAAGTAGCGCAAGGCGCACTTTACTTCGATATTCTAGAAAGCCGAGGCTAGGCCAGAGGCTTCTGGAATGTTGAAAAGGGGCCAAGGCAATATCATTATAATCTTCTAGGAAGATAAATGACATATCCCAAAATGTCTGCCTAATTGTGGCCAACGGGATCGCGGAAGCGTGACTGCCGTTTGGACATAGCAGACATGAAGGAATAGAAGACGGGCAAGGCTCTGACTTCGAATACATATTTGTCATAAATATATTCACTACTAGTATTAAAATTGGATTTTAGATACTTAGTGTGATATAAATATATATTGATGTTCAGAATCTATTTTGAACAGGATACTGACTTCAATAGAGATTAATCTGCAGATTGGAAACGAGACGAAAGTCGCTGTTTTAACCGTAGATACCTGAATTTAGGAACTACCTTCGGGTTAGTACTTAAATTAGGAATATGTTATAATGTGACTAGTTTGACTAGATACATTATCTCTATATCAGTGTTTAACCCGCTGCGGGTGAACCTTTATATTATAGAACACTAAAGTGTTTTATTTTATAAAGATGATATTGAGATATACACATTAGATGTGAATAACAACATTTATATTTTGAATATAAATAAAATCTCAAAGGTACAACATGACAAACAAATAGCTCAAACTGATTTGATCAGGTGAAACTAATTTGGCATTGTTGTCTGGGACACAATTAAACCAGACTCGTATATCCACACTTTTGAAGAGTGGGTACTCGGACTGATTTGATTCTATTCAAATAAAGTCTACGAATCTAGTTTATTGGGCAATGTGCCTATAACACTATTTACTTGGTAAAAGTGTAAATGCCACCGATCTGTTAGCCCTAGTTCATAGTGAAGCAAGTGGGCCCATGCCTAGCTAGGCTAGAGGTGGATATGAATATTTTGTGACCCATACGGATGTGGCATCGCGTTATGGTTATGTGTTTCTTTTGAAGAACACAAATCGGAAACTTTTATAGTTTCGACACGAAATAGACATACAGATCGGCTATAGTATTATACCGTGACGGTAAGATCGTAATGGAAAAATACTTAAGCAATAAGTTTCTAACATACTTGAAAGACTATAGTATTCTTTCAAAAGAGGACTCCCCCTCGGAACACGTCATTTGACGGTGTGTCCGAACGGATTAACCGAATTATGTTAGACATGATAAGGTTAATCATCAGTCGCTCTGAGCTACCATTTCCTTCAACGGATAAGCTTAACAGTGCAAGAACTTATTTAGAATAAGGTTCCATAAGAATCTGTTTGACAGATATCATATTAGATATGAACAGGAAAGAAACCGGGTTTCACATTCCTTAATATTTGGGTATGCTAGGCATATGTTTGGATGATACCAAACTAAAACCCAAATTGGATAAGTGCCAATTGTAGGTTATCCTAGGGATACCATAAGTATTGTACTTATACATCTCACATGAGAACAATGTAATTGTTGCTCGCCATGCGGTTTTCCTTAGAGGAATACCGATATGCAGTGGTAAGTGGGAGGATAGTATAACTCGATGAAAATCGGAGTAATACTGTTCAAGACACCGAATCTAAATGGAACATATATATAGTTCATCAAGGATGAAACTATACCATTAATCTTCGAATACACAAGAACCGCGTATGTCGGAGAGAGTCAGAAAACAACCTGGGTATGGGTTTCTGATCTCGCCTCATAAAGATGTCAATCTTATTGAGGTATACCAACTGACTACGTATGAGGAAGTGATACAAGGTATCGACTCCCTATTATGACAAAGTGTCATGAATCCGAAATGGATTCCATGTAAATCAACAAGTTTGGATACTAGTTGATGTACCGCAAGGCATTGTGCCTATTGGTACTTTATAAGTCTTCAAGGAAGACATACATGGATGGCAACATACCAACGTATAAAGCTAGGCTTTTAGCGGAAAGGTATCGCTATCAACATTATGTTGATTTCGATTCAACCTTTTACCTGTTGCCATGGTAAATCCATTTGGATGATGCTTGCTAATGCTGCATGATTCATTAGATGAAATATGTCAGCCTAACGAGAAAATCGCTTTCCTAAAAGGGAAACCTTTTGGAGGATGTTTACAACATCCTGTCGATTTTGTCGTACATTAACTAGCAAACAAGGTTTGCGGGTTAATCAATCCATGTTTGGATTGAAGCAAGCATAGGTTCTTGGAATTATCGTTTTGATGTAATCATAATGGAGTATGATTTAATTCAAAATGAATGATTCTTCTTGTGTATAAGGATGTTAGTGGGAGTGCACTGATAGTGGCTGTCCTAATAATATGTCATTTCTTGGAAATGATATTCCCATAATAATCGGTGAAAGCTTGGCTTTCGAGAAACTCACCGAGAAAATCGTACATTGAAAAATGTATGCGACCTGGTGTCTAATATGCTTTGAGCATATATAGTCACAAACAAACCAATCCAAGTGATAGTCATTGGATTCTATAGAATGAGAACTTGAAGTGACTGGGATCACTATTGCAAGTTTCCTAACCGATAAAAACGGTACTATAATTTTGAATAACGGTATAATGAGCTGGAAATCTTCCAAGCAAGATACTGTTACCGAATAAACAACAAATGCGGGTTATTGCTGCAGCTGAAGCGGCAATAGAAGCCTTCTGGGTCGATAATAAATCCTAATTGGATTAGGAATAGTTCTGTTAACAGCTGAGCTAGGCGTCAACACATGCTAAAGAATTAATGGTCTCATCAACGATCCAGATACATACTTCGATAATCATCTGATTCGTTCGGATCATACATCGTAGCGATGTGATGATCGAATAAATCGCGTCAGATGATAATCATACAAATCCGCTGACGAAAGTCCTTTCTCAGCAATTTGAGCCAACCGTACATAGTTCGGGTGTCAAGCACTCGAGTGACTGGCTATTGGCCAAGTGGGAGATTGTTGGACAATTATGATCCATAGCGTCACTATTTGTACAGATCACGGTGTTGTTGTACAAATTAACTATGTGACAACGGAGATTGCACTCTTATCATTTGTGATTAGATCACCTCGATATATAAATGATGAGAGGTCCTTATGATTTGTTCCTGGATTGAGAATGATATGAGACAGTATCAATCCACGAAGAATAAATCATTAAATATCCCTAGTCAGAGTATTATCGAGATTGGACATCGATGAATACGTAAAAGACTAGTATTACACTTGTGCGCGTTGTGAGGGCACAACTGCATAGTTCTCGTATATTTGGGTATAGGATACTCATGCAAGTGTAATAGGAGGTTGTGTTTCACCGATGATACGGGAAATAGCTTCGCTCTGGATAGACCTCATCGGAATTCCCTTGGTAGTATGACTACGTGTCTATGGAAGTCCGAAATCAGGGTATGTGTATTTGGTCTTAACCTGAGACTTGCACCGCTAATGCATACGACAATCAATATACTTTGGTTGAGGTCGTCTAGGGCCTTAACCGGTTCCTGTGTACGCCAATTCTGGGTATATCGAGAATCGTAGTGTGTTGGGTGTGATGTCAAGATGGAAGTGTCACTCCAGTCATATGGAGTTGATGATTGCGCAGAGATACATAACTGGTACTCTATAAAGGTTACAACCGTCGGGATAATATGACTTGGTCATGATTATTCGATTCTAAAGAGACTAGTTGCTCGTTATCCGATATATGCATCGTACATGGCAGACACTGTACCAGTCCCAGGCCTTGCATGTGATCATCCGATGCTGGATAGAAATACGCAATACTACGTATACTACGCCCGATATAGATCCTTTATTCCTGTAAGGATATTTCCGGAGAATTGGGGAGGCATGGCGCTTTGCTAGAGGCCAACCTTGTCTTGTAATTCGGTATAAACGTAGTACGAGGTACTTACGTGTTCGGATAGTCCGACGACCGAATTTACTGCCAACATATCCGGGGATCTCATGGGTCGCTTCCCAAAGATTCACCGATGACGTATGACTCGCACTTTATATTAATCTGGGATTAATTAATGATGAGAGAGAAAATTAATCTGGGATTAATTGCGGAGATATTTTATCTGGGATAAAATATCGATAAAGAGAGAGAACGATTAATTTGGAATTAATCGGTAAATTAATATATTCGATATATTAAACGAAATTAGATTTCGACGCGGAATTAAAATTAGATTTTAATTCGGGCGAATGAATTAATTTAGAATTAATTCGTTAGCGACGTGAATAGTAATTATGCTTGGCATGCTTATTTAATTAAATTAGATTTAATAACGATGTAACGGAAAATTCGTTAATTTGGAATTAGCTAACCGAGCCTGAGATTATTTGCGAGCGCATTCGCATTTCGAATGCGAGTGCGGCAAATCAAATCAAGCGTCAAATCGCTAGTCGCTTCTAGCGTCACATCATCCATCAATCAAGTGATGGATGTCTTTCACTTTGAGTGATTGACGCCAGTCACTATTCATGATTGATGGCAAGTTGATGTGAGTTGATGAAAGTAGGTGTGGCTTTTATTGTTTGACTTTTGGAGGCCAAAACTGTGTATATGGTTTTTGAAATCATTGTAACCAATTACAACACACATTTCTTCATCTCTCATCCTCTCTTTTCTCTCTTCATCTCACGCCCTTGGAGGGCTAAAATTTTTCTGTTCTTGGCAGTTCACTGCCGTGAAAATGGAGGGACAAAGGGAAGCAAAGTGCGATTTTGTGGCAAAATCGAGAGTGCTAGCACACTCCGGGATCACTGCAAAGGTGATAGGGAAGTCCACCCATGAGCCGGGAATCGTTAGACGAAGCTTGGAGCTCGAAGATGATCCTCAAAATGGAGCAAACCAGTGAGCTGAGCTGCTGCAGTTCACGCACATTACAGAGGCAGAAAACAGAATTTTTGTTGCCCAAAGCGTCGCTCAACCGCTCGATGTAAGTACTTCCGCGACTTTCTCGATTTGTATTCGCACCTTTTCATTGCTTATTATTCGATCCTATGGACCTAGAAACTCCAATAGTTCGGGTAGCCCACGAACTGTCCAAATGTTTTGGGGGCTGACATGGTCAGTCCCCATGAACATTGGTCGGTCGGTTCGGCCGGAAATGCATTTTATGCTATTTTGCGGAAAAAAATGTTTTCGCAAAAGTTTCGCGATGTTTCTATATTATTTATGTCGTTATATGATATCGAATAAATACGTTTAGGTGAAATATGAATGAATTATTAATATTGGATATTAAATAATTTATTCGTAAGTTTAAAAATTTTAAACTACGATTTCGCCCGAACCGCGCTCCTTCCGCTGCGCCTCTCTGATCTGACCCCAACAGTTTGAACATTGGATGGTCATTAATTTTCAGATTAATTAATTGGATTAGATTGATTGATAACATGCTTGTGTGAATACATGGATGCGATGTATGAATAATGTATATCAGATGGATATTATATGGGTGAGGGCAATTTTGGAAATTGTTGTAATAAATTTAGAATTTATTAAATTGGACCTGCGTGTCCAGCCTATTACCTCTTGACTCTGTATATTTCTCTTCTCACCTATTCCCCTAAATGTAAATGAGGTTTCTTTAGAAGTGTTATGTAATCGGGTATAAGTAATACTTGTGCTAGAGGGAGAGAGGAAATGGAGAGATTTGTTCTAGGAACAATGTGTTAAGTATCCATCTGCATATCATTATTATTTTATTTATACGCGCTTTATTATGTTTTTATAATGCATGTTTAAGGGTGTATGATGATGAGACCTTAACAAAGATAATAAATTGGTTGCCAATTTACGCGAAAAACCCTCAACACATATTAAGCGTTTTTCATTCCATTGAGTGATTCTTACTGAAGATCCAAGACTGGCACTGGTTTGTTGGCCAAAGTCAAGACCTTTGTCCGTCGCGGATGTGTTTGAATCATGAAGGCTTTGTTCCATATCGGTGTCTTGTCCAAGTTGTGATTTTTTGGCCAAAGTCAAGATCACTTCTTGTCCATCGACATCGATTACGAAGCTTTCCATAGTCAATGAGTTCCGCTTAACTGGGATCATTAAGTTTGTTGTGCCAAAGCCAAGGCTTAATTGATTCAGAGGAAAAAGGTTAGGGAATATATTGGATATATTGACATATATAAGATATATGTTTCGGACTTTGATGTCCACCTACTGGATCTAGGAATTGGATGGGATCCAATTGATCTTAGAGATCTACCTAGTTAATTATCATACAATTTGTTGGCCAAAGTCAAGATTATGTTTTATTTAACGGGATTCTAGCCCACTAGGAAACAAAGTTTCCCGAGTACTCCACAGAGGGTTAGAGGTTCGCCGAAAAATAGTGGGAGGCAAGTATTAAATTTGCAATATTCGTTTAGTTACTTGCCATACGCGCTCATTTCAATTTTTCGTAGTTAAATAAATTATTTATTAATTGGACTAATATATAATCGTTGTTTTAATTAAACAGTTGGACTGTATTCAAACTATTTCAATTAATAGTTGATTTTATAATTGGATTATAGTAATCAATGTAATTGAATTTAACCTATTAAATTATAGTTGATTATATAGTTGGACTATAGTAATCATTATATTAAATAGTACATGAAATCGTTGATTGGATAGTTGGACTATAGCAATCAAGATAACTGAAAGATTAGTGTTTAAAACATAATCCTGGGTGAAAATGTATTTAAATAGCTTAAATTTTCTGATTGGGAATAAAACCTCAGGATAGTCCTGAAAACCGAGAAGTTACTTTATTTGATATAGTGACGTCTCGAGCCTAAGCCCGGAGTTGAGCAAATAGTAGAGCATGATCTTTGGAAGATTCATGTGATGATAACTTTAGTGCTTAATCCATTAAGCTTGCCAAATAGACTCCTTAATTTCTTAGTCAGAACTAAGGATTAGATCCTTATAGTATGATATTGAAATTGAAGGAACTTCATAGATCTATCTTTAGATCTTAGAAGTAAAAATTGCAATAGAAAACTCTTGGAGAGTTAATGGCTATGCTCAATGAGACAAAGCCAGAGTTTGCAATAGGGCAAGAATCGCAAGGCGCACCTTACTTCGACATCCCAAAAGGCCAAGGCTTGGCCAAAGGCTTCTAGGGTGTGGAAAAGGGGCAAAAGCAAAGTCATTATAATCTTCTGGGAAGACATAAGACATATCCCAAGATGTCTGCTTAAACTGTGGCAAACGGGGTCACTGGAAGCGTGACTACCGTATGGACAAGGCAGACATGAAGGAAGAGAAAAGGGGCAAGGCTCCGACTTCAAATATGTTTGTTACAAACATGTTCACTACTAGTATTAAAATTGGATTTTATGTGGTACGTAAATATGTACTGATGTGCAGTATCTGCTGACAAGCAGGATACTGACTTCAGATGAGATTAATCGGCGAATCAGAAACGGGACGAGAGTCGCTGTTTTAACCGTAGAAACCTAAGTTTAGGAACTACCCTTCAGGTGTGTACTTAAATTAGGAAACTGTTAAATGTAACTAGTTTGACTAGAAACATTATCTCTATATCAGAGTATAATCCGTTGCGAATATACCTTTATATTCTAGAACACTAAAGTGTTTTATTTTATAAAGATGATATTCATATAAACACATTAGATGTGAATAACAATATTTATATTTTGAATATAAATAAATCTCAAACGTATAACAGGACAAACAAATAGCTCAAACTGAATAAATCAGTTGAGACTTATAAAAATATGGCATTGTTGTCTGGGACACAATTAACAAGACTCGTATAGCCACACTTTCGGAGAGTGTGTACTAGGAAAAATTTGATTCTATTCAAATGATGTCTACGAATCTAGTTTAATAGGCAAAGTGCCTATAACACCTTTTACTTGGTAAAAGTGCAAGTGCCACCGATCTGTTAGCCCTCGTTCATAGTGACAAAAGTGGGCCCATATCTAGCTAGGCTAGAGGTGGATATGAATGTTTCGTGATTACGGAGGTGGGATCGCGTTATGGTTATGTGTTTCTTATGAAACATAAATCGGAAACTTTTGATGAATTCAAAGAGTTTCGACACGAAGTAGACAAACAGACCGGCTAAAGTATTAAACACCATGATTGGACCATGATGAAAATACTTAAGCAATAAGTTTCTCAAATACTTGAAAGAGTATAGTATTATTTCAATGAGGACTCCTCCCGGAACACGTCAGTTTGACGATGTGTCCGAACGGAGAAACCGAATTTTGTTGGACATGATAAGGTTAATCATAAGTCGCTCTGAGCTACCATTTCCTTCAACAGATACGCATAAACAGTGCAAAACTTATTTTGAATAAGGTTCCATAAAAATATATTTGACAGACTTCATATTAGATATGAACAGTAAAGAAACCGGGTTTTCTCATTCCTGAAGATTTGGGAATGCTAGGCATATGTTTGGATGATACCAAACTAAAACCCAAATCGGATAAGTGCCTAAGTTGTGGGTTATCCTAGGGAAACCAAAGTATAATACTTATACAACTCACTAGAGAACAATGTAATTGTTGTTCGCCATGCAGTTTTCCTAAGAGGAATACCTATATGCAGTGGCAAGTGGGAGGAAAGTAAAACTCGATGAAAATCGGAGTAATACTGTTCCAGGCACCGATTCCTTAACGGAACACAAATAGTTCATCAAGGATGAAACTATACCAGTAATCTTCGAATACACAAGAACCGCGTAAGTCGGAGAGAGTCAGAAAACAACCTGGGGGTACGGGTTTCTGATCTCACCTCATAAAGATATCAATCTTATTGAGGAATACAAACTGACTACGTATGAGGAAGTGATATAAGGTATCGACTCCCTATTATGGAAAAGTGCCATGATGTCCGAAATGGATCCCATGTATACCAACTATGTTTGGACACTAGTTGTTGTACCGCAAGGCATTGTGCCTATTGGTACTATATAAGTCTTCAAGGAAGACATACATGGAAGGCAACATACCAACGTACTAAGCTAGGCTTGTAGCGAAAAGGTATCGTTATCAACATTGTGTCGATTACGACGAAACCTTTTACCCGTTGCCATGGTTAAATCCATTTGGATAATGCTTGCTAATGCTGCATGTTTCATTTATGAAATATGGCAGTTGAACGTCAAAACCGCTTTCCTTAACGGAAACCTTTTGGAGGATGTTTATAACATCCTAACGGTTTTGTCGTACCAAAACGAGCAAACAAGATTTGCAAGTTAATTCGATCCATGGATGGATTGAAGCAAGCATAGAGTTCTTAGAACTATCGTTTTGATGTAATCATAATGGTGTATGATTTAATTCAAAACGAAAATGATTCTTGTGTATATAAGGAGGTTAGTGGGAGCGCACTGACAGTGAATGTCCTAAATAATGATGACATATCATTTCTTGGAAATGATATTCCCATAATACAATCGTTGAAAGCTTGGCTTTCATGAAAAATTCTCCGTAGAATTCTTGGGAGAGACAACCTGTATTCTAGGAATAAGGATCTACTGGGATAGATCTAAAAGTTGTTGGCACTCTCCGAGAACTCGTACATTGAAATAAATGTACGCGACCTGGTGTCTCATATGCTTTGAGAATATGGAGTCACAATCAGGACAATCTAAGTGATAGTAATTGGATTGATGTTAAGAACATCTTTTAGTATCTTAGATGAACTAAGGATGCTTTCTTATACTATGGAGAATGAGAACTTGAAGTGACAGGGATCACTGCTGCAAGTTTCCAAACCGATAAAATGACTATAAGTCGTAATAAAGGTACTATATAGTTTGAATAACGGAACAGTGAGCTGGAAATCTTCCAAGCAAGATACTGTTACCGAATAAACAACAAAATCGGAATATTGCTGCAGCTGAGGAAACAATAGAAGCCTTTTGGATTGATAATAATCCTAATTAGATTAGAAGTAGTTCTGTTAGCAGCTGAGTTAGACTACAACACAGGCTAAAGAATTAATGGTCTCATCAACGATCCAGATATATACTTCAATTATACATTTGATTCGTTCGAATCATACATCGTGGCGATGTGATGATCGAATAAATCGCATCAGATGATAATTATGCAAATCCTCTGACGAAAGTCTTTTCTCAGCAGAAGTTTGAGCGAACCATACATAGTTCGGGTGTAGGACACTTAAGTGATTGGCTATAGGCCAAGTGGGAGATTGTTGGACAATTATGACCCATAGCATCACTATTTGTACAGATCATGGTGTTGTTGTACAAATTAACTATGTGACAAAGGAAATTGCCTTTTTTATCATTTGTAATTAGATTACCAAGATGTATAAATGATAGAAGGTCCATATGATTAGTTCCGGATTGAGATGATATGAGACAATATCAATCCACGAAGGTTTAATCATTAAACATCCCTAGTCAGAGTATTATCGAGATTGGACATTGATAATGCGTAAAAGACTAGTATTACATTTGTGCGTGTTGTGGGAGCATAACGACATAGTTCTCATATATTTGGGTATAGGATAGTCATGCAAGTGTAATAGGAGGTTGTGTTTACCGATGGTACGGAAACAGTTTCGCTCTGGATAGACCCCTCGGAATTCCATTGGTAGTATGACTATGTGTCTATGGAAGTCCGAATCAGGGTAGGTGTATTTGGTCTTAACCTGAGACTTGCACCGCTAATACTTGCGAAAATCAATATACTTTGGTTTTGGTCGTCCAGGGCTTTAAAAGGTTCTGTGTACGTCTCTTCTAGGTATATTGAGAATCGTAGTGTATTGGGTGTGATGTCAAGACGGAAGTATCACTCTAGTCATAGTGGAGATGATGATCATGTAGGATACATAACTGGTTCTCTTTTATGCTGCAGCTATCGAGATAAAATGACTAGGTCATGTTTATCCGATTATAGAGACTAGTTACCAGAGATCCGATATGTGCTTCGTACGGGGCAGACACGATTCCAGCCTCAGGCCTAGCACATGACATCTGATGTTGGATCGTAATACGCAATACTATGTATACTACGCCTGATATAGATCACATATTCCTATAAGATTATTTTTGGAGAAATGGGTAGGCACGGTGCTTTGCTAGAAGCCAACCATGTCTTGTAAATCGGTAAATCGTAGTACTAGGTACGTACGTGTTGGATAGTCCGACGACCGGATTTACTGCCAACATATCTGGGGATCTCATGGGTCGCTTCCCGAAGATTCACCGATGACGTATGACTCGCACTTTATTAATCTGGGATTAATTAGTAGAGAGAGAAAATTAATCTGGGATTAATTGCTGAGATATTTTATCTGGGATAAAATATTATTTAAAGAGAGAACGATTAATTTGGAATTAATCGATAAAATAATATATTCGATATATTATACGAAATTGGATTTCGACGCGGAATTAAAATTAGATTTTATTTCGGGCGAACAAGTTAATTTAGAATTAATTCGTTAGCGATGTGAATAGTAATTTTGCTAGGCATAATTATTTAATTACGTCGCAATGGAAAAATCGTTAATTTAGAATTAGCGAACCTGAGCCCGGGAGTGTTTGCGGGCCCACTCGCATTTCGAATTCAAGTGCGGCCCACAAGTCACATCACACGTCGCATCACATCGCACGTCATTCAAGTGATGGATGTCTTGTCACTTTGAGTGATTGACATGCAGTCATTATTCATGAAAGAAATGGTTGTGAGGCATTTAATGAAATTTTTGCTCCAAAATTTGGTTTGACTTTTGGAAATGATATACCAAATTTTTGTAAAGCTTTTTTATTATTATTGTTTTTAGAAAAAAAAAAACTCTCTCTCTCTTCTTCTTACACAAGAATCGGCCAAGGGCCAAAAATTCTCTCCCAATATTTTCCTTCAAAGCCGTGAGGTTCATCAAGGGAAATAGAAATTTTATGGCAAAATTTCAAAAGTGCTAGCACACATCCAGAGTCTTGCCAAGGAGATAGGGAAACCAACTTGTGAGCATGGAATCACCATTTGCAAAGCTTGGAGCTTGGAGATCTATCAATGGAGGTTGACCGAAAATGGAGGAGCTCAAAAACAGCCCACTGCCGAGAACACCATGGAAAGGAGAAAAGTTTTTTGTTCCTCGCATCGCAATCCGATCAATGTAAGTATGATTCCGCCATGCTTCTTTGTTGTATTCACACAATTTTTCTTGCTTGAATTGATCCTTGGGACTAAATAGAAACCCAACAGATAATGGGTTGACTTTGCTGAGTCATAAGACGCAGCGACCCTTAGGCGTGGTCTTATAATTTAGTGGCAAGGATTAGGTGTCCACAAGGACTAGTATAAGCTATGGCATGTTTGATTACCCAACCCAATGATCAAGAAATTGTGATTTATATAATAAATTGGTTGGGAACCTACCTAATTATCGTATTTTATAACGATCGGCACTAGTCGGAGTTGTGAAATGATGATAATGGGATCCTTGCCCATAAGAAATCCATCATATTCGGGTTGATGCGATTTGCTTAAAAGTTTAAAACAATTGAGTGGGAGCAACTTCATAATATTAAAAGCCCATGTTATTATGATACATTAATGAAAACATATTCCTAATTTTAACATTCTCTCTTAACATGTGGGTTAAAATATTTCACAAACATTCAAATGGAAAATAGAATATCACTTCGTTCCATCCTTGATGAGCATAAGCTCAAAAGGGACAACTACAATGACTGGTTTAGAAACCTTAAGATTGTCTTACGACAAGAAAATATTTTCTATGTTCTTGAAAGACCATTTCTGACATGATCCAAGGGATAACATTTGACATGAATGCAGTCACCCAAGGAATATTAGAGCCTTTGCAATTGCCAACAGGCCCAATCACACGCCAAAGAGCTAAGAAGATCACAGACGCAATAACGGGGACAGAGTTTGCATATAATAGATGCATTCATCCTTCTAGTTTTTACTTGTCTTATGAGATAGATTATGATTCTAATTCTTTAATTCCTATGGATTTATTATCTTTGATTGTTATTAAGCTTGGGAGTATGAATGATAAGGGAAAGGCAGAGTTGTGAGAATAATAGGTTTCCAACGCATTGTGTTTGACCCCGGCAATTGGGTGTGGCTTTATATGCAAGAGCAAAAGATCCAAGTTGCAACCAAGAGGAGACGGTCCATTTCAAGTCTTGGAGCGGATCAACGACAATACTTACAAGCTTTATCTTCCTGGTTAGTTTGGCGTTCCTGCAATATTTAATGTTTCTGACTTATTTTATTTTTAATGCAGGTTCAGATTTGAGGTCGAATCCTTTTCAACAATGAGGTAATGACATGAGTCCAACCACACCAGAGACACATATGTACATAACCAGAGAGGTCCCCAAGCTAACCCAGATCAGCTCAAACTGAAGCATAGCAGAGCAGCTTCAGCACTAGCACCTTTGACCTGATTTGACCTATTTTGGGACTATGTGAATTCGGCCAAATTGGGGCATTTTTGTCATTTGTGCTCGATATGTTGACTTTATTTATGATGTAATTAGCATGGTTGACAATTCCATTAGGCTTAATTATGCTTAGATCTCTACTTAGCCGGAAGCACGTCAATTTACTATAGCATGTAGGCACCTCAATTAGCTTAAGTGAGATTAGCTTCAAATCTTTGTTTTAAGTTTATTTAGGTGCAAAAGGACCTTAATGGTCGTGGTTGAGGTGCTTGACTTAGGGCTTCTGGTAATTAGCTCTAGGGTCATTTTAGTCATTTATATAACTCTTCTTTGTAAATTTTATGAGGATGAACGCGATATACAACATTTTGAAAGAGATAAAAGCTTGAGCTTTCCATGGCTATGGCCGAACTCTTGTTGAGGGAGGGATTCCCCTTTTCAAGTTCAAATTGACTTATCTAAGCTTGGCAACTTACTGGCGTCTCCATTGCTAGCAAAATACAATCTGATTTCATGCTTGTGGTTCTCATGGACGTGAGTTTCATGGTGGTTAGGGGCTGATCTTGGTTGGGTTTTGTTCCTACAAAATCAGTATTCAAAGTTCGGGGTTTTGAGAAAGATGCTTGGGGGTTTGCTTGGTTTCCAACGCAAGTGATTTCTTGTCATTTGGTATCATGAGCTTAGGGTTCTGAGGTCTGATTTCCTATCATTTGTGGTGTTTAATCTTGTATTCATCTTTGTTTTTGTTGTTGTTGTTTTTTTGGATAAGGAAAGTATTATAACCAAAAGAAACTATACAAGAGCAAGGGGCATCCCCAGGATCTAGAGAGGACATGCCCTCCTAGAAGAAAGCCAAACGGCTACAAGAGATCAACTAAAGATGTCATCGGGCAAGTGCCACGAAAGGTGAAGCCATTTATTGTGTTGTTGATTTCGGCCATTAAGGAATTTGTCCTCAAGTTTTGGCCATTGGTGTTCTTGTGTGTTCTTTGTTGTTTCTTGCTGATTCTTGTTGATTTGTGATCAAAATAGCATGAATAACATTCTGCCCTTGAGTGGTTTTGATTGATCATTAGTATTTATTTGAGTTAATCTTTGGCTACTAGGTCAAAATGGGGCTTTTGTTTCTTTGCTTTAATCAAGTGTTTAGTGTTAATTCTATGTTACTAGGACATGTTTAACATTGTTATTAAGTTATTAGTTTTAGAAAAAAAATGCATCAGGTCAGATTCGCCAAGGAAGAACCATCACCATCCTTGCTTTGTTCTTGCCATATGCACGTCACTTAGCTTGTTTCAATAGGTATTGTTCATATCTACTTTGAGAAAATCAGATTGCACTTCAATACTCCTAGAATTTGCGTGAACAAGCTTGTTTGCAATCTTTTTGAAATTGTTACTATCTTGTGAAGTGTGAGGAAAACAAGTGTGTTTGAGTTTTGTGGTGAGGCATTTGAGTGAATGAGTGTTGAAACAAAATGAAATGCTTATGGATTGATGAGGCCGTGGCTTACTCTTGAAGTTTACTTATGCTTGTGTGTTGTTAACTTTGTGAGACAAGTCTGGTTGCTTTGTTACACATATTGTCGTGAGTAAGATGCTTGATGTGCTTATGTTGAAGCATGAATTAACAAGTGTGCTTGCTGATTTGCGTGAGCTATCATTAGCTTGACATTTGTGTTGAAATCATTAGCATGACATTGAAAATGTAAGCACTCATGAGCTTGACATGGAAACTTGAGTAGCCATCATTGCATTTGAGAGGTGCTTGAAGAGGCAAGCTGCTGCATCACCAAGTTAGTTGGAAAAAGTGTTTAGTTGGTTTGTAACTTAAGATTGTCAAATTGACATGCTTACTTGACCTACTTGTAAGCTACTTACGTAAGCACCTGAGTCACCTACTTGTTTGTAAAAAAAAAAAAAAGAATTGGTCACATTGTGATTAGCTTGATTAGACCATTTGCAAGTTGATTGGATTGCTTTACATGAGTTACATTGATATTTGATTTGGTTTGTATTGGTTTGAGCTTGAAAGAGTATATTTGTGTTATAGCCGAATTGAAATCCTTTGTGCTTCATTGTGTTTCATTGGAGTGTAAACACTTGTGAGTAAGTGTGAGAGGAAAAGAAAGGTGAGCTGAAACACTATAGCGAGTGACCACAAGATTGCTTCAGTGACACGTTGATTGCTTGCTTGCTTATTTATTGTATTTAGCTAACTTGTCATTCTTTCTTATCTGAGTACACTAGCTATAGGTTTCATTCGATTGAGTCTTCGATGATTACTTATCTTATTTGCTTTATTCCACCTGCT
Source organism: Zanthoxylum bungeanum (assembly GCA_019454045.1). Taxonomy (NCBI): domain Eukaryota; kingdom Viridiplantae; phylum Streptophyta; class Magnoliopsida; order Sapindales; family Rutaceae; genus Zanthoxylum; species Zanthoxylum bungeanum. The sequence goes on from SKCR01029298.1 coordinate 118,140, forward strand.
CTATTTATACATTGTATTTCTGCTAGCTTGTGGACTACACCTTAGTTGACCATTCTGGGAATTGAGTTGATTTGTAATTGAATTGAGGAAGAACTCAAGAGTGGTAAAAAGGCAGTGAGTGTGAGCGCAGTATCAGGTAAAAACCAATAGAGTGCAAACACGAGTGAAGTGATATCATTCGAGTGTAAACACTTGAGATTGTGAGGATTTACATATTTGTTTTGCTTTTTTATTATTTCTAATCTGTTTGTTTAGTGTTGAGATGGCAGGTCCAAGTTTAACCATTGATGATAAGATCGGGGTTTTGGATACTTTCAAAAGTGATATCCAAGATATTATGAGTGATTATAGGAGATCTTATGAGAAATGGAAAAAGACTTGGAAGGTAACTAAATATGTAGTGAATGAAGAGTGTACTCAACAACCAAATGCTATTGAAGTTGTGTGTAATGAAGTGAGAAGCACTTGTGATGTTGAGTGCATAGCGAATGAAAACACTTGTGAGGCCTTGAATGTTGTGAATTGTGTTATAAGTGACATGGTGAGTGAAAATATTTGTGAGACCGTAAGCTTTTAGGGAGTAAACACTTGTGAGGTAGTGTGTTTTGAGGTTGAAAAACATAGTGAAACTGAGCAAAGTATGGTTGAGATAGTGGCCATGAGTGATGATGAAGCTGTGAGAGCTGGTGAAAAGAAAGTAGATTTGGTAGTGAAGTTTTTCCATAACATTTTCTCTATTGTTTATGCTTTTTCATCGCAGATACAAGTGGTCAAATATGATTCTTTTATATTTCAATATCATCATCCAATTGATTTTGTCATCACTATCTATGATTCGGGTTCGGATTCGAGGACGAATCCATTTCAAGAGAGGGAGAATGACATGATCCAAGGGACAACATTTGACATGAATGCAGTCACCCAAGGAACATTATAGCCTTTGCAATTGCCAACAGGCCCAATCACACGCCAAAGAGTTAAGAAGATCACAGACGCAATAGCGGGGCCAGAGTTTGCATATAATAGATGCATTCATCCTTCTAGTTTTTACTTGCCTTATGAGATTGATTATGATTCTAATTCTTTAACTCCTATGGATTTATTATCTTTGATTGTTATTAAGCTTGGGAGTATGAATGATAAGGGAAAGGCAGAGTTGGTGAGAATAATAGGTTTCCAACGCATTGTGTTTGACCCCGGCAATTGGGTGTGGCTTTATATGCAAGAGCAAAAGATCCAAGTTGCAACCAAGAGGAGATGGTCCATTTCAAGTCTTGGAGCGGATCAACGACAATACTTACAAGCTTGATCTTCCTGGTGAGTTTGGCGTTCCTGCAATGTTTAATGTTTCTGACTTATTTTATTTTTAATGCAGGTTCAGATTCGAGGTCGAATCCTTTTCAACAAGGAGGTAATGACATGAGTCCAACCACCAGAGACACATATGGGCATAACCAGAGTGGTCCCCAAGCTATTTCATTTGACCCAGATCAGCTCAGACTGAAGCATAGCAGAGCAGCTTCAGCAACAGCACACCTTTGACCCGATTTGACTTATTTTGGGACTATGTTGAATTCGGCCAAATTGGGCCATTTTTGTCATATGTCCTCGACATGTTGACTTTATTTATGATGTAATTAGCATGGTTGACTATTCCATTAGGCTTAATTATGCTTAGATCTCTACTTAGCCGGAAGCACGTCAATTTACTATAGCATGTAAGCACCTCAATTAGCTTAAGTGAGATTAGCTTCAAATCTTTGTTTTAAGTTTATTTAGGTGCAAAAGGACCTTAATGGTCGTGGTTGAGGTGCTTGACTTAGGGCTTTTGGTAATTTTAGCTCTAGGGTCATTTTAGTTATTTTACTCTCTTGTAACCCTAACTATATAACTATCCTTTGTAAATTTTATGAGGATGAACGTGATATACAACATTTTGAAAAAGAGAGAAGTTTGAGCTTTCCATGGCTATGGCCGAACCCTTGTTGAGGGAGGGATTCCCATTTTCAAGTTCAAATTGACTTATCTAAGCTTGGCAACTTAGTGGCGTCTCCATTGCTAGCAAAATACAATCTGATCATGGACGTGAGTTTCATGGTGGTTAGGGGCTGATCTTGGTTGGGTTTTGTTCCTACAAAATCAGTATTCAAAGTTCTTGGGGTTTTGAGAAAGATGCTTGGGGGCTTTCTTGGTTTCCAACGCAAGTGAGTTCTTGTCATTTGGTATCATGAGCTTAGGGTTCTGAGGCCTGATTTCCTATCCTTTGTGTTGTTTAATCTTGTATTCATCTTTGTTTTTGTTTTTGTTTTTGTTGTTTTTCAGCCATTAAGGAATTTGTCCTCAAGTTTCGGCCATTGGTGTTCTTGTGTGTTCTTTGTTGTTTCTTGCTGATTCTTGTTGATTTGTGATCAAAATAGCATGAATAACATTCTGCCCTTGAGTGTTTTTGATTGATCATGAGTATTTCTTTGAGTTAATCTTTGGCTACTAGGTCAAAATGGGGCTTTTGTTTTCTTTGCTTGAATCAAGTGTTTAGTTGTTAATTCTATGTTACTAGGACGTGTTTAACATTGTTATTAAGTTATTAGTTTCAGAAAAAAAAAAATGCATCAGGTCAGATTCGGCCAAGGAAGAACCATCACCACCCTTGCTTTGTTCTTGCCATATGCACGTCACTTAGCTTGTTTTCAATAGGTATTGTTCATATCTACTTTGAGAAAATCAGATTGCACTTCATTACTCCTAGCATTTGCGTGAACTAGCTTGTTTGCAATCTTTGTGAAATTGTTACGATCTTGTGAAGTGTGAGGAAAACAAGTGTGTTTGAGTGTTGTGGTGAGGCATTTGAGTGAATGAGTGTTGAAACAAAATGAAATGCTTATGGATTGATGAGGCCGTGACTTACTCTTGAAGTTTACTTATGCTTGTGTGTTGTTAACTTTGTGAGACAAGTCTGGTTGCTTTGTTACACATATTGTCGTGAGTAAGATGCTTGATGTGCTTATGTTGAAGCATGAATTAACAAGTGTGCTTGCTGATTTGCGTGAGCTATCATTAGCTTGACATTTGTGTTGAAATCATTAGCATGACATTGAAAATTAAGCACTCATGAGCTTGACATGGAAACTTGAGTAGCCATCATTGCATTTGAGAGGTGCTTGAAGAGGCAAGCTGCTGCATCACCAAGTTAGTTGGAAAAAGTGTTTAGTTGGTTTGTAACTTACCATTGCCGAATTGACATGCTTACTTGACCTACTTGTAAGCTACTTACGTAAGCAGCTGAGTCACCTACTTGTTTGTAAAAAAAAAAAAAATTGGTCGCATTGTGCTTAGCTTGATTAGACCATTTGCAAGTTGATTGGATTGCTTTACATGAGTTACATTGATATTTGATTTGGTTTGTATTGTTTGAGCTTGAAAGACTATATTTGTGTTATAGCCGAATTGAAATCCTTTGTGCTTCATTGTGTTTCATTGGAGTGTAAACACTTGTGAGTGTGTGTGAGAAGAAAAGAAAGGTGAGCTCAAACACTATAGCGAGTGACCACAAGATTGCTTCAGTGACACGTTGATTGCTTGCTTGCTTATTTATTGTATTTAGCTAACTGTCATTCTTTCTTATTCTGAGCACTCTAGCTATAGGTTTCTTTCGATTGAGTCTCCATGATTACTTATCTTATTTGCTTTATTCCACCTGCTCTATTTATACATTGTATTTCTGCTAGCTTGTGCACTACACCTTAGTTGACCATTCTGGGAATTGAGTTGATTTGTAATTGAATTGAGGAAGAACTCAAGAGTGGTAAAAGGTAGTGAGTGTGAGCGCAGTATCAGGTAAAAGCCAATAGAGTGCAAACACGAGTGAAGTGATATCATTCGAGTGTAAACACTTAATATTGTGAGGATTTACATATTTGTTTTGCTTTTTTATTATTTCTAATCTGTTTTTTTAGTGTTGAGATGGCAGGTCCAAGTTTAACCATTATTGATAAGAGAAGGTTTTGGATACTTTCAAAAGTGATATCCAAGATATTATGAGTGATTATAGGAGATCTTATGAGAAATGGAAAAAGACTTGGAAGGTAACTAAATATGTAGTGAATGAAGAGTGTACTCAACAACCAAAAGCTATTGAAGTTGTGTGTAATGAAGTGAGAAGCACTTGTGATGTTGAGTGCATAGCGAATGAAAACACTTGTGAGGCCTTGAATGTTGTCAATTATGTTATAAGTGACATGGTGAGTGAAAATATTTGTGAGACCGTGAGCATTGAGGGAGTAAACACTTGTGAGGTAGTGTGTTTTGAGGTTGAAAAACATAGTGAAACTGAGCAAAGTATGGTTGAGATAGTGGCCATGAGTGATGATGAAGCTGTGAGAGCTGGTGAAAAGAAAGTAGATTTGGTAGTGAAGTTTTTACATAACATTTTCTCTATTGTTTATGCTTTTTCATCGCAGGTACAAGTGGTTAAGTATGATTCTTTTATATTTCAATATCTTCGTCCAATTGATTTTGTCATCACTATCTATGATCCGGGTTCGGATTCGAGGACGAATCCATTTCAAGAGAGGGAGAATGACATGATCCAAGGGACAACATTTGACATGAATGCAGTCACCCAAGGAACATTAGAGCCTTTGCAATTGCCAACAGGCCCAATCACACGCCAAAGAGCTAAGAAGATCACAGACGCAATAGCGGGGCCAGAGTTTGTATATAATAGATGCATTCATCCTTCTAGTTTTTACTTGCCTTATGAGATTGATTATGATTCTAATTCTTTAACTCCTATGGATTTATTATCTTTGATTGTTATTAAGCTTGGGAGTATGAATGAAAGGAAAGGCAGAGTTGGTGAGAATAATAGGTTTCCAACGCATTGTGTTTGACCCCGGCAATTGGGTGTGGCTTTATATGCAAGAGCAAAAGATCCAAGTTGCAACCAAGAGGAGACGGTCCATTTCAAGTCTTGGAGCGGATCAACGACAATACTTACAAGCTTGATCTTCTGGTGAGTTTGGCGTTCCTGCAATGTTTAATGTTTCTGACTTATTTTATTTTTAATGCAGGTTCAGATTCGAGGTCGAATCCTTTTCAACAAGGAGGTAATGACATGAGTCCAACCACACCAGAGACACATATGGGCATAACCAGAGTGGTCCCCAAGCTATTTCATTTGACCCAGATCAGCTCAGACTGAAGCATAGCAGAGCAGCTTCAGCAACAGCACCCTTTTGACCCGATTTGACTTATTTTGGGACTATGTTGAATTCGGCCAAATTGGGCCATTTTTGTCATATGTCCTCGACATGTTGACTTTATTTATGATGTAATTAGCATGGTTGACTATTCCATTAGGCTTAATTATGCTTAGATCTCTACTTAGCCGGAAGCACGTCAATTTACTATAGCATGTAAGCACCTCAATTAGCTTAAGTGAGATTAGCTTCAAATCTTTGTTTTAAGTTTATTTACGTGCAAAATGACCTTAATGGTCGTGGTTGAGGTGCTTGACTTAGGGCTTTTGGTAATTTTAGCTCTAGGGTCATTTTAGTTATTTTACTCTCTAAAAAAACCTAACTATATAACTCTCATTTGTAAATTTTATGAGGATGAACGTGATATACAACATTTTGAAAAGAGAAAAGCTTGAGCTTTCCATGGCTATGGACGAACCCTTGTTGAGGGAGGGATTCCCATTTTCAAGTTCAAATTGACTTATCTAAGCTTGGCAACTTAGTGGCGTCTCCATTGCTATCAAAATACAATCTGATCATGGGACGTGAGTTTCATGGTGGTTAGGGGCTGATTTTGGTTGGGTTTTGTTCCTACAAAATCAGTATTCAAAGTTCTTGGGGTTTTGAGAAAGATGCTTGGGGGCTTTCTTGGTTTCCAACGCAAGTGAGTTCTTGTCATTTGGTATCATGAGCTTAGGGTTCTGAGGTCTGATTTCCTATCCTTTGTGTTGTTTAATCTTGTATTCATCTTTGTTTTTGTTTTTGTTGTTGTTGTTGATTTCAGCCATTAAGGAATTTGTCCTCAAGTTTCGGCCATTGGTGTTCTTGTATGTTCTTTGTTGTTTCTTACTGATTCTTGTTGATTTGTGATCAAAATAGCATGAATAACATTCTGCCCTTGAGTGTTTTTGATTGATCATTAGTATTTATTTGAGTTAATCTTTGGCTACTAGGGCAAATTGGGGGCTTTTGTTTTCTTTGCTTGAATCAAGTGTTTAGTTGTTAATTCTATGTTACTAGGACATGTTTAACATTGTTATTAAGTTATTAGTTTCAGAAGAAAAAAAATGCATCAGGTCAGATTCGGCCAAGGAAGAACCATCACCACCCTTGCTTTGTTCTTGCCATATGCACGTCACTTAGCTTGTTTTCAATAGTTATTGTTCATATCTACTTTGAGAAAATCAGATTGCACTTCAATACTCCTGGCATTTGCGTGAACTAGCTTGTTTGCAATCTTTTTGAAATTGTTACGATCTTGTGAAGTGTGAGGAAAACAAGTGTGTTTGAGTGTTGTGGTGAGGCATTTGAGTGAATGAGTGTTGAAACAAAATGAAATGCTTATGGATTGATGAGGCCGTGACTTACTCTTGAAGTTTACTTATGCTTGTGTGTTGTTAACTTTGTGAGACAAGTCTGGTTGCTTTGTTACACATATTGTCGTGAGTAAGATGCTTGATGTGCTTATATTGAAGCATGAATTAACAAGTGTGCTTGCTGATTTGCGTGAGCTATCATTAGCTTGACATTGGATTTGTGTTGAAATCATTAGCATGACATTGAAAATGTAAGCACTCATGAGCTTGACATGGAAACTTGAGTAGCCATCATTGAATTTGAGAGGTGCTTGAAGAGGCAAGCTGCTGCATCACCAAGTTAGTTGGAAAAAGTGTTTAGTTGGTTTGTAACTTAAGATTGTCGAATTGACATGCTTACTTGACCTACTTGTAAGCTACTTACGTAAGCACTTGAGTCACCTACTTGTTTGTAAAAAAAAAAAAGAATTGGTCGCATTGTGATTAGCTTGATTAGACCATTTGCAAGTTGATTGGATTGATTTACATAAGTTACATTGATATTTGATTTGGTTTGGTTTGTATTGGTTTGAGCTTGAAAGAGTATATTTGTGTTATAGCCGAATTGAAATCCTTTGTGCTTCATTGTGTTTCATTGGAGTGTAAACACTTGTGAGTGTGTGTTAGAGGAAAAGAAAGGTGAGGGTCAGCCAAACAGCAGTCCACTTTGTACATTTTCTGAGGCAGACCAATCAGGCATTTTAGAAAGGGGAACTCTCTTTTGGCTCCCTGGCTGGTATGCTTGGCTGACTTCCTAAGGAAAGCAGTTTTCACTCGAGAATCTTCTCCTTAGTTCAGCTAGCCCTGAAACACTATAGCGAGTGACCACAAGATTGCTTCAGTGACACGTTGATTGCTTACTTGCTTATTTATTGTATTTAGCTAACTCGTCATTCTTTCTTATTCTGAGTACTCTAGCTATAGGTTTCTTTCGATTGAGTTTCCATGATTACTTATCTTATTTGCTTTATTCCACCTGCTCTATTTATACATTCTATCTGCTAGCTTGTGGACTACACCTTAGTTGACCATTCTGGGAATTGAGTTGATTTGTAATTGAATTGAGGAAGAACTCAAGAGTGGTAAAAGGCAGTGAGTGTGAGCGCAGTATCAGGTAAAAGCCAATAGAGTGCAAACACGAGTGAAGTGATATCATTCGAGTGTAAACACTTGAGATTGTGAGGATTTACATATTTGTTTTGCTTTTTTATTATTTCTAATCTGTTTGTTTAGTGTTGAGATGGCAGGTCCAATCACACGCCAAAGAGCTAAGAAGATCACAGACGCAATAGCGGGGCCAGAGTTTGTATATAATAGATGCATTCATCCTTCTAGTTTTTACTTGCCTTATGAGATTAATTATTATTCTAATTCTTTAAATCCTATGGATTTATTATCTTTGATTGTTATTAAGCTTGGGAGTATGAATGATAAGGGAAAGGCAGAGTTGGTGAGAATAATAGGTTTCCAACGCATTGTGTTTGACCCCGGCAATTGGGTGTGGCTTTATATGCAAGAGCAAAAGATCCAAGTTGCAACCAAGAGGAGACGGTCCATTTCAAGTCTTGGAGCGGATCAACGACAATACTTACAAGCTTGATCTTCCTGGTGAGTTTGGCGTTCCTGCAATGTTTAATGTTTCTGACTTATTTTATTTTTAATGCAGGTTCAGATTCGAGGTCGAATCCTTTTCAACAAGGAGGTAATGACATGAGTCCAACCACACCAGAGACACATATGGGCATAACCAGAGTGGTCCCCAAGCTATTTCATTTGACCCAGATCAGCTCAGACTGAAGCATAGCAGAGCAGCTTCAGCAACAGCACCCTTTTGACCCGATTTGACTTATTTTGGGACTATGTTGAATTCGGCCAAATTGGGCCATTTTTGTCATATGTCCTCGACATGGTTGACTTTATTTATGATGTAATTAGCATGGTTGACTATTCCATTAGGCTTAATTATGCTTAGATCTCTACTTAGCCGGAAGCACGTCAATTTACTATAGCATGTAAGCACCTCAATTAGCTTAAGTGAGATTAGCTTCAAATCTTTGTTTTAAAGTTTTATTTACGTGCAAAATGACCTTAATGGTCGTGGTTGAGGTGCTTGACTTAGGGCTTTTGGTAATTTTAGCTCTAGGGTCATTTTAGTTATTTTACTCTAAAAAAAACCCTAACTATATAACTCTCCTTTGTAAATTTTATGAGGATGAACGTGATATACAACATTTGAAAAAGAGAAAAGCTTGAGCTTTCCATGGCTATGGCCGAACCTTGTTGAGGGAGGGATTCCCATTTTCAAGTTCAAATTGACTTATCTAAGCTTGGCAACTTAGTGGCGTCTCCATTGCTAGCAAAATACAATCTGATCATGGACGTGAGTTTCATGGTGGTTAGGGGCTGATCTTGGTTGGGTTTTGTTCCTACAAAATCAGTATTCAAAGTTCTTGGGGTTTTGAGAAAGATGCTTGGGGGCTTTCTTGGTTTCCAACGCAAGTGAGTTCTTTTTTTTTTTTGGATAAGGTAAGTATTATAACCAAAGAAAGAAAACTATACAAAGAGCAAAGGGGCATACCCCAGGCAAACTAGAGAGGACAAGCCCTCCTAGAAGAAAAGCCTATAGGCTACAAGCAAAGATCAACAGACTGCCCTTGAGTGTTTTTGATTGATCATTAGTATTTATTTGAGTTAATCTTTGGCTACTAGGTCAAAATTGGGGCTTTTGTTTCTTTGCTTGAATCAAGTGTTTAGTTGTTAATTTCTATGTTACTAGGACATGTTTAACACTGTTATTAAGTTATTAGTTTCAGAAAAAAAAAAATGCATCAGGTCAGATTCGGCCAAGGAAGAACCATCACCACCCTTGCTTTGTTCTTGCCATATGCACGTCACTTAGCTTGTTTTCAATAGTTATTGTTCATATCTACTTTGAGAAAATCAGATTGCACTTCAATACTCCTGGCATTTGCGTGAACTAGCTTGTTTGCAATCTTTTGAAATTGTTACGATCTTGTGAAGTGTGAGGAAACACAAGTGTGTTTGAGTGTTGTGGTGAGGCATTTGAGTGAATGAGTGTGAACTTGAAACAAATGAAATGCTTATGGATTGATGAGGCCGTGACTTACTCTTGAAGTTTACTTATGCTTGTGTGTTGTTAACTTTGTGAGACAAGTCTGGTTGCTTTGTTACACATATTGTCGTGAGTAAGATGCTTGATGTGCTTATGTTGAAGCATGAATTAACAAGTGGATATTCTTTCAAATGCTCTAACTGGGCGATTTGCTTCTTCTCCTTCGTGTACTGGATCCCTTTGGTCTTCTACAAATTGATTCTCTCCTCTCAGATCTGGGCTTTTACTAAACTTTTTTCCCCGTGCCTTTCTCCTCTTGTTACCCTTTTGTTTCCTCAGATCTATTTTCTTCCCCTTTATTTTCTTAGATCGGTTTGGTCTTTTACTCCGGTTTCCCCCCTTTTTTTTCTCCTTTCCTTCTGATTTCGCCTCTTTTGCTCTCCTTATTTTCCCCTTCACCGTTTTTTTCATTATGCCTCCCTCTGGTCTCCCTATCGTGGGGCCGCGCCTCCCTGGCACTGGCCGTAGAGCTGTTAGGGCTACTTCGTTGGCCTCAAATGCTTCGCAGGTTGTGCTGGGTTCGGTTTGCTCGAAGCCATCGTCGGATCTTATGGCCCTCTCGGCTCCTTCATCAGCGCCGGCGGCATTGACTTTCTCAGAAGGAGTCGCTTCAACTTCTAGCTTGGTTATTGGTGTGATAGTGGGTCGGGTGTTATCCCCCATCTGATTCTGTCTCCGCCGTTGCAGGTGTTCCGGGTCAAGGTGATTTTGGTGTTCCTGCTGGTTGTTCAGGCTCTTATTTGCCTGAGTTTGGTGTTGCTTCTGTTTCGGCCAGCGAATTTTGTGCTCCTGGCACTAACATTGTGTGTAGATCTGCCGATTGTTTGGGTGAAGGTGGCATTGATGTGTTGAATAATGAGATTTTGGATTTTGACCCTGGTGTTGTTCGTTCCGTTGAGGGTGTTTATTGGACATGGAGTTGGTGGTGGCTCTGCTGGATCGCTTGGTGTCTGGTCTCCGAGTGTTACTACTGGTATTGTTGATTCAATTTTGGTGGGCAATGTTTCTAAGCCAATAGTGGCTGCTGGCCAAGATGTTGTTGGGAAATCTGGTATTGAGGGTTGTCATCCTCAGCAGTGGCTGTTTCAGTTGATGCAGAGAATGTGATTTGTGATGCTAAGGTGAATGATTCCCTACCAGTTGTGGTTTCAGAATGTGTTATTGCAGGGGGGTCTGTGGGTTGTTTGGAGAATGGTGTTTCTGGTCCTGGTACTGACCGTAAGAAGGTTGGCTGTGCTCCTGGAGCTAAGGCAGATGTGGTGTGTGTGTGTAGTTGGTGTTGGTTCTGATAGGGGTTCTGGTGTTGTAGTTAGCACTGTAGGCAGGTTGGATGCAGTGAGTTTGCTTGGTTCTGTTAATGTAATGGTGGTGCTGTGCTGGAGGCAGATTGATACCCAATTGACTGGTAGAAGAGTGTCCGGTGATGCCTTGGGTGTGCATAAGGAGGTGGTGCCGGCGAATCTGGAAGTACAAGATGGGGGTTTTTCTGGTGGTACTAAGAGTTATGCCACTGCCTTGAATGGTTCTGTGGGAGTTGACAGTCTTGATTCGACATTTTCTTCCACTGCTCTACATTATGTTAAACCTAATATTATTGATGGTAAGGTTGTTGTATGCCCTCCTGCAGAAGTCTTTGAAGAAGGGAGTGTGTACTGGCGCAGAATACTTTAGTTGGTTTATTTTGTGGGAAAACGTCTACCCTTCCAAACTGTCAATTCTATTGCACACAAGTTATGGGGAAGGATGGGTTTGTTAGAAGTCCTTACGTCCGAGAATGGTTTCTTTTTTGTTTAGATTCAATAGCCTTCAGAGGCTGGGTGTGGTGTTGGATGGAGCCCCTTGGCATATGGCTAATAGGCCGTTGGTTTTAAAACTTTGGCATTCTAATTTATCTTTGACTAAGGAGGATTTGTTCAAGGTCCCGGTCTGGCTCAAACTGTTTGACCTTCCTTTCTTTATGGACGGCGAAAGGGATTAGCTGTGTGGCTAGTGCAGTTGGGAAACCTCTAAATGTTGACTATATTACCCAGTCCAGGAAACGTCTCAGCTTTGCTCGTGTTTGTGTTGAGATTGATGCTCGGAGCCCCCTTATCGAGGAGATTGTGTTCCAATACCCTAATGGCATTAGGGTTCCTATTAGGGTTGAGTTTGAATGGGTTCCTGTGAAAGTTCTACTTGTGAAGTTTTTGGGCACTCGGTGAATTCGTGCCCCAGAAAGGCACCTAGTAAGGAGATTAAAAGTTTTTCCTCAGCCTGCCATTCCTAAGCCACATCCTCCGTCTACGAATAAGGATGCTCCTTTTGATTCTGCTAAGGCTCAGGAGGGGGCTTGGATCCCGGTCACTAAAAATAGAAAGGTAAGGGTACTTCTTTGAACCATCCTGTTGGTTCGAGTGATGTGGTGCCTTTGATTGCTGAGAGAACTCTTGTGGTTTGGGTGATTTTTCTAATGGGTTGAATCCGACTTTGGTTACTCATTCTCTGCCTGTGATTCTTCTGAGACTGCTTCTATGGTGATAGATGGTAATTTGAAAGGGGAAAACTCCATTGACTCTTCACAACTTGGTGAGGATCTTCCTTATACTGAGGTATATGAGTGCTCGCCGTCTGCAGTTTATGATTCGCCTATTTCGTTGGTTAACAGTTGGCTATTAAGGCTGTTGACTCCCTGGAATCTAAGAAATTGACTTATGGTAACAAATCCAAAAAGGGTTCAGGTGGGAAAAGGAGTCAGAAGTGGAAGTCTTCTGGGGGGGTCGTCGACGTTGATTTGTGGGTTTGGCCTTTTTCATCTGTTTTAATGATTTTTGGTTGTTGGAATATTAGAGGTCTCAATGACCCTTTAAAACATGCTGAAGTCAGGAGGTTTTTTAGTGAGGAGAAGCTCTCGTTGTGTGGTTTAGTTGAAACCAAGGTTAAGGAGGTAATCTTATGAATGTCTCTCGTGCGATTAATCCTTCTTGGAAGTTTTTTTGCCATTCTGATATTAGTCCGTTTGGTCGTATCTGGGTATGTTGGAATCCTAGTGATGTTGTTGTTAGCATTATTCAGTCTTCAGCTCAAGCTATTCACTGCCGTGTGACTCCTATTTCTGGGGTTTGGATTGTGTAGTTTCAGTGGTTTATGTGGTGAGTGTGATTACGAGAGAAGCGGCGAGATCTTTGGGCTGACCTGCTTAATTGTGTGGTAGTATGGTTGATGATTCCCCATGGCTTGTTTTAGGTGATTTCAATGCTATCCGTTCTCCGTTTGAGCATAGTGGTGGATCTGTGGCTTGGCCAGCTTGGAAAGATGACTTGGGTTGCTGTTTGGGTCAAGCTGGCTTGGATGATCTGCAGTATTCTGGGTGTAAGTTTACTTGGTTTAATAAGCAGATTCAGTCTCCTATTGGCGCAAGTTGGACCGTGTTCTGGTAAATCCTTCTTGGGAGTGTACTTTCCCGGGGTTCTTCTGCCTGCTTTCTTTCCTTCCCGGATTTCTGATCACTCTCCTATGTTTTGTTAAGCTTGCAGAGCTCCCTAAAAGAAAATTCCCTTTAAATTCTTTCAGTTTTGGGTGGATCATCCTGACTTTCTTTCTGTTGTGGCTAGGCTTGGGATATTGATGTTCATGGTACTCCAATGTTCCGGTTATGTTGTAAGCTAAAGAATGTTAAGGCAGCTTTGAAGAAATTTAATGTTGAGCATTCTCTAAAATTTCTTGTCGTGTTTTGGAGATCAGGAAGGAGTTGGATAGAGTTCAATGTGCTTTACAGGACTTCCCCAGTGACCCTGCTCTGTTAGCTGAGGAAGCTCGTCTTTCAGTGAGTTATGGTGATTTGAGTCGGGCTGAAGAAAGCTTTAATAGACAGAAATCTCGAGTTCAGTGGCTTAACCTTGGGGATCAGAATTCTAAGTTCTTCTTTACCGCTATGAAGAGTTTTCATGGCCGTAGTAAGGTTACTTCTATTACTAACGAGGATGGTACCCGAGTGGAGGAAGATGCTTTGGTTAGAGATGAGATTGTTTCCTTTTTTGAGTCCCTTTTAGGTCCTCAGCATCGTCAGCAGGATTTTGATAGGGTGACCCTCCATTCTGCTATTACTAGACATGTGAATGAGGAGCAGAGTATGGCTCTTTCTCGTGAGGTTGAGGATGAGGAGATTAAGGCTGTTTGTTCGGGCTGTGCTGAAAGACAATAAAGCTCCAGGTCCGGATGGTTAATTCGGGTTTCTTTAAGAAGTGTTGGAATATTGTGGGGGATGATGTCTTATGTGCTATTCATTCATTCTTTTCTTCTGGACGTCTTTGAGGCAGGGGTAAATGCTACATCCATTGCTCTGATTCCTAAGATTCCTAATCCTTCCCAGGTTAAGGATTATAGGCCCATTTCTTGCTGTAACACCATTTACAAGTGCATTGCTAAGCTGATTGCGAACAGAATTAAGGTCATTCTCCCTTCAGTGATCAGTCAGAATCAATCTGCTTTTGTCGAGGGAAGGCGTATTAGCGACAATATTCTCTTATGTCAGGAATTGGTTCGGAATTATCACCGGAATGGCGGTTCCCCGAGTGTGCTCTTAAGATTGACTTGATGAAAGCTTATGACACTGTTCGTTGGGATTTTTTGGTTGAGGTTCTGAGGACTGTTGGTATTCCTGAGAGGATGGTGGGTGGATTCAGGAGTGGTTGACTACTACGAGATTCTCTGTTTCTATTAATGGTGAGCTGCATGGATTTTTCTCTGGGGGTCGTGGGTTGCGACAAGGTGATCCTTTGTCTCCTTATCTTTTTGTTTTAGCTTTGGAAGTTTTATCAGGCCTTCTTCGTAATATGACTACTGATCCGGGTTTCCAGTTCCACTGGCGGTGTTCAAAGGACCGTCTTACTCATCTCTGTTTTGCAGATGACCTTATGATTTTTTGTAAGCAGATGCATCCTCTGTCTCTTTGATCAAGGATTGTATTGGCAGTTCAGTGGTTTATCAGGGTTTAATTCCGAATCAGCTAAGAGTCATCTCTTCTCTTCTGGCATCTCTCTTTCTATGCAAGACCAACTGCGTGATGTGTTGAGATTCCAGGTGGGGACTCTTCTGTGAGGTATTTGGGGGGTCCTTTGATCTCTACTAAACTTAGGGCCTCTGACTGTGCTTCTCTTGTGGATCGTATTGTTATGCGTGCTAAAAGTTGGAGTTGTAAGTTTTCTCTTATGCAGGTCGGCTCCAGCTTATAAAGTCGTTTTGTTCTCCATTCAAGTTTATTGGTCTTCTTTATTTATTCTTCCTAAGTCAGTGATTAGGAAGGTGGAGACTATCCTTCGTTCTTTCCTTGGAAGGGTAGAGTGTGCTTATCCCTACTGGGGGCTAGAGTAGCTTGGAGCAAAATTTGTTTACCTCTTAAGGAGGGGGGACTGGGTATAAAGAGTCTGGAAGCTTGGAATAGAGCGGCTATTGTCAAGCATATTTGGTTTCTCTGTTCTGGTCAGGTTTCTTGGTCTACTTGGGTTTACTCTTATTTACTGAGGGGGAGAAGTTTTTGGGAGATCCTTCGTCCTTCTGATTGCTCTTGGAGTTGGCGTAAGATTTTGGAGCTTCGTTCCTGGTCCCGTCGGCGGATGAGAGTGAGTATGGGAATGGTGAGTCGACATTATTGTGGTTGATAATTGGCATCCTGTAGGTCCGATTGGGACTCATTGGGCGAGAGAGAGTGATTTATGATTCTGGATTGGATAGGATGGCGACAGTTGCTTCCATTATCTCTGATTCTGATTGGCATTGGCCCCCTTCTAGATCTGCTGCTCTTGTTGATTGGCTCAGACTCACCTTCCGTCTCCTTCTAGTTTGAGGGAGGATGTGCTGGTTTGGGAAGATGATAGACATGGGAGATTTTCTGTGGATTGTGCCTGGAATGCTTTGAGGTCGAGAGACCCGAGATGCCTTGGTCCCGAGTTGTCTGGTTCCGGAAATCTATTCCCCGCCATTCTTTTCTTCTTTGGATGTCTATTCAGGGAAGGCCTTTGTACTCAGGACAGTCTAATGAAATTTGTATATCCTCATGCTCGCGGTGTATCCTTGTGTTGTTCGAGTGAGGACATCGATCATCTTTTATTTCAGTGCCTATTTTCATCGAGTGTTGGTCGTCTGTGTTAGCCATGTGTGGTTTAGATTGGAGCTGTCGAGATTGGCGCCAAACTGTTGAGTGGCTTGTCAGTTCTCTGGTGCCTCTTTATATCATCTTCTGGTTCGTCTGTCCTTGCAGCGTCAGTTTACCATATATGGAGGGAGAGGAATGCTCGCACTCATGATATGCCTCTTAGGCCAGTTTCTGTTCTTCTATATGATATTGTTTTTGATGTTCGGAATCGTGTTAGTTCTTTACGTAAGGTGACTCCATCTTATGACAATAAATGGCTTCACCTTTCGTGGCACTTGCTGATGAATCTTAGTTGATCTTTTGTAGCCGTTTGGCTTTCTTCTAGGAGGGCATGTCCTCTCTAGATCCTGGGGGATGCCCCTTTGCTCTTGTATAGTTTTGTTTGGTTATATACTTACCTTATAATACCTTATCGCTAAATTCAACCGGATTACACAGTGTTGCTTTGATTTGCGTGAGCTATCATTAGCTTGACATTGGATTTGTGTTGAAATCATTAGAGACATTGAAAAATGTAAGCACTCATGAGCTTGACATGGAAACTTTGAGAGCCATCATTGAATTTGAGAGGCGAGGTGCTTGAAGAGGCAAGCTGTTGCATCACCAAGTTAGTTGGAAAAGTGTTTAGTTGGTTTGTAATTAGATTTGTCGAATTGACATGCTTACTTGACCCTACTTGTAAGCTACTTACGTAACGCACCTGAGTCACCTACTTGTTTGTAAAAAAAAAAAAGAATGGTCGCATGTGATTAGCTTGATTAGACCATTTGCAAGTTGATTGGATTGTTACATCAGTTACATTGATATTGATTTTGGTTTGTTTGTATTGGTTTGAGCTTGAAAAGAGTATATTTGTGTTATAGCCGAATTGAAATCCTTTGTGCTTCATTGTGTTTCATTGGAGTGTAAACACTTGTGAGTGTGTGTTAGAGGAAAAGAAAGGTGAGGGTCAGCCAAACAGCAGTCCACTTTGTACATTTTCTGAGGCAGACAATCAGGCATTTTAGAAAGGGGAACTCTCTTTTGGCTCCCTGGCTGGTATGCTTGGCTGACTTCCTAAGGAGGAAAGCAGTTTTCACTCGAGAATCTCTCCTTAGTTCAGGCTAGCCCTGAAACACTATAGCGAGAGTGACCACAAGATTGCTTCAGTGACACGTTGATTGCTTACTTGCTTATTTATTGTATTAGCTAACTCGTCATTCTTTCTTATTCTGAGTACTCTAGCTATAGGTTTCTTTCGATTGAGTTTCCATGATTACTTATCTTATTTGTTATTCCACCTGCTCTATTTATACATTATATTTCTGCTAGCTTGGGGACTACACCTTAGTTGACCATTCTGGGAATTGAGTGATTTGTAATTGAATTGAGGAAGAACTCAAGAGTGGTAAAAGGCAGTGAGTGTGAGCGCAGTATCAGTATATAAAAGCCAATAGAGTGCAAAAACACGAGTGAAGTGATATCATTCGAGTGTAAACACTTGAGATTGTGAGGATTTTACTATTTGTTTTGCTTTTTATTATTTCTAATCTGTTGGTTAGTGTTGAGATGGCAGGTCCAATCACACGCCAAAGAGCTAAGAAGATCACAGACGCAATAGCGGGGCCAGAGTTGTATATAAATAGATGCATTCATCCTTCTAGTTTTTACTTGCCTTATGAGATTGATTATTATTCTAATTCTTTAAATCCTATGGATTTATTATCTTTGATTGTTATTAAGCTGGGAGTATGAATGATAAGGGAAAGGCAGAGAGTTGGTGAGAATAATAGGTTTCCAACGTATTGTGTTTGACCCCGGCAATTAGGTGTGGCTTTAAATGCAAGAGCAAAAGATCCAAGTTGCAACCAAGAAGAGATGGTCCATTTCAAGTCTTGGAGCGGATCAACGACAATACTTACAAGCTTGATCTTCCTGGTGAGTTTGGCGTTCCTGCAATGTTTAATGTTTTGTTCTGACTTATTTATTTTTAATGCAGGTTCAGATTCGAGGTCGAATCCTTTTCAACAAGGAGGTAATGACATGAGTCCAACCACACCAGAGACACATATGGGCATAACCAGACTGGTCCCCAAGCTATTTCATTTGACCCAGATCAGCTCAGACTGAAGCATAGCAGAGCAGCTTCAGCAACAGCACCCTTTGACCGATTTGACTTATTTTGGGACTATGTTGAATTCGGCCAAATTGGGGCATTGTTGTCATATGTGCTCGACATGTTGACTTTATTTATGATGTAATTAGCATGGTTGACTATCTCCATTAGGCTTAATTATGCTTAGATCTCTACTTAGCGGTAGCACGTCAATTACTATAGCATGTAAGCACTCAATTAGCTTTAGTGAGATTAGCTTCAAATCTTTGTTTAAAGTTTATTTAGGTTGCAAAAGGACCTAATGGTCGTGGTTGAGTGCTTGACTTAGGGATTTGGTAATTTTAGCTCTAGGGTCATTTTAGTTATTTTACTCTCTTGTAACCTTAACTATATAACTATTCTTTGTAAATTTTATGAGGATGAACGTGATATACAACATTTTGAAAGAGATAAAAGCTTGAGCTTTCCATGGCTATGGCCAAACCCTTGTTGAGGGAGGGATTCGCCTTTTCAAAAGTTGAAATTGACTTATCTAAGCTTGGCAACTTAGTGGCGTCTCCATTGCTAGCAAAATACAATCTGATTTCATGCTACGGTTATCATGGACGTGAGTTCATGGTAGTTAGGGGCTGATCTTGGTTGGGTTTTGTTCCTACAAAAGAGTATTCAAAGTTCTTGGCGGTTTTGAAGAAAGATGCTTGGAGGTTTGCTTGGTTTCCAACCCAAGTGAGTTCTTGTCAATTTCCCCCCTGGAACCCGCAGAAGATGCTGACTAAATTACATTTGATGCTTGGAAGAAAAACGTGATGATGATGAGCAAGCAGTTTGCATAATGCTTGGCTCTATGTCGGACGAACTTCAGAAAGCTCACGAAGATATGGATGCTCAAACCATCATCCTTCACATGAAGGCGAGTCGTATGCAACTTCCGTTCATACCGTGAGATTCCAAGTGTCATGTGCCTTATTCCAAACAAGGTATAAGGAAAGATCTGTTAGTGGACATGTGCTTAAGATGATTGGCCACATTGAAAAATTGGCCAACCTCGGGTTCACATGGATCATGAGATATGTTCCCGATCTAATTCTTAAGTCTTTAACACAAAGACTTCTCTAACTTTATTATGTAGTTTCATTTGTCTAATAAAGAAGCTACTTTAGCAGAATTGCACAATCTGATAAAGCATACAGAGAAGGACTTGAAACCAGAGCTTAAAACCTCCGTCATGCTTACGGGTACGGACCTGAAGCCACGAGGCCCAAAGAAAAATAAGGGCAATGCCAAGGCTCTAGATTCACCTAAAGCCCAATGGTAAGGTGGAGAAGAAAAAGGAAAAGGGAATGTTTCTTTTATGGGAAAGATCAGGGTCATTGGAAGAAAGACTGCAAATCCTTGAAAGCCAAGGAAGCTAGGGAAGCCCAAGAGGCCAAGAAGCCCAATGCTTCATGTATGTGTATATGTTTTGAACTATATTCTCAAAACTCTGACCTTCAACTTGGGTGCTTGACACCGGTTGTGGGACTCACATTTTGTAACCAATGTGCAGGGCCTGAGAAACAGTAGGAGACTTCATCATGGGAGTTGGTAACCCATGGGAATGGAGCAAAACCCCTGGCTGCATTGTGCGTGGGGTCTTATTCATTAGTTTGCCGAATGGTTTAGTTTTAGACTT